>NQII01008428.1:53216-71140 GCA_002778355.1 Clitarchus hookeri | reverse complement strand
TTACATTTTTGCGATTTTTCTCGATTTTTTTTATGGTTGGGAGGGGTTTTGAGATGGGGATGTGGTGAGTTGAGGGTGGTGGGTTGAGTGTGAGGCTAATGTTGTATGTGTATCGATTTGTAAATTTTGAAAATATTTTTTGTGATTTTTCTCGATTAAAATATTATCAGTAAATACTTTCGTTGGAGTCGCCAAAAACAGTTTGGAAATGGACGACATGGAAGCTCACTGATGGAAGATACTAAAGAAAATATATAACTAGTAGAATTTATAATCTCCTTTACTTGCAAAATATGCGTTATAGTCGTAATTTAGTGGTCGATGGACATATGCCTTTGTTTGGTATTAGTGGAGTGATAATTTATTTTATGTAAGGCCAATGATCAACTTTGTGGATAGAAGGAGTGGGGGTGGCGGAGCGATTGTGTGAGGTAAAAGTTATACGTTCCTCGATTTTTATAATATAGATCCATAGCGTGTGAAGAGGTATGAGGGGTGAGGTTTGGTGAGGGGCGTTGTAGGTTCATCAAATGATGGAGGGGGTGATGGCATGGTGTGGACGTAGTAGGTGCAGAATGAAGGCCGGGGGAGGGGGCCGGTCCGCTGATCCTCCCCGGTCCCATTTATCATTATCCGAGTCTCGAATCCTCCTCTTCTGCTCTAAGGAATAAGGGTCTCATTTCGCTAAGGGCTTCGAATCCTCTTGCTCAACTGAGGATTTTTAAGCTCTTGCTTTGAGGAGCTTCAAATCCGTTTACTTCTCTTTTTTTATTTTTTTTTATGAAGATAGTGATTTTTGGGCAAAATAATTAATTTCGGAATTTGTTTTTGAAGTGAAACATGCAAGTTTGTCGATAATATGGCCGTCCGAGGCCGCCGGCCGTGACCTCTGCCTGTGACGTCATGGCGGCATACTCCCCCCTCCGGCTCACTAATTCCTGTGCCAGAGTCGGCTAGTATACACTACTACGGTACTTTTTGTGTCTACTGTCTAGCTTGAGAATTTTCGCAGTAGAAAAGCATTTGTTATTCAAACAACTACACAGTGACACTTCAACATTGGCGTTCGGTGAAAAGATAACCAGTAGTATGATAAAAGAAACAAGGGGAGTCTTTCGAATTATTTATTTAACCTGTAATCAAATAGGGAGACCCTCCCTCCATGTCACCTTTCACAGAACTGCTGCTGGTGGGCCGTGTTGCCAGAAAACCGCAATGCTTAAGGCCAGACTGTTGAAGTTTGTAAGATCCGAAAGCGCTGACGTAATATGTCTGCCCTCGGAAGAGTTAATTTGGCTGCCGTGGTAAAGAAAATAGCCCAATTAAATTCTAACCATATAAGAAATCAGGTGCGTCGGTTGCCTGTTCGCACGTCATCACAACGGTGTAATTCTCTCACGTTCAGTAGATTATTCAATCGTCTTTCAACCAAACAACAAGGTTTTAAAGTGTAAAATTATTCCGTGTATAATTTGTGTTTGACCTTGTAATTTTTATTATTGTAAGCTCTGCTGTAAATTATTGATAGTCAATTGATCTGAAATTATTTTTTCCAAATTAAACTTAATTTATTTACGGCTAGTCAATAAGTTATACTCAGGACTTATAGGGTGAAACTTCACGAATTTTGTAAATTACTAATGAATCACAACTATTAAGTTTCCTGTTGACGTAAACACTAATCCATTATGACCAGATACTGCGATATATAATATATCTACTCACTTATGTTATTTATAATATATTGTCCCCTTGATTCAAATAAATTACATGAAACTGAATCGAATATGCTTTCTTCTAATCCCGCAATTAATTTCCACTTAATTTAACGAGCAACGAACTTCATGAAAGCAAGAACTGAAACACTGTTGACAAAACTTCTGTAGATTCCATTCTCATGGAGTATGCTAAAAACCTCATTGCGAGGGGGGAGGGGAAGATGTTTGGGCCCCCCATGACATCCGTGTCTTCAGAGCCAATGATGGCGAAGCGAGGTGAGTATGGGGTGGCGCTAGTATGCAAGGGGTGGGTAAAACTGGATATTCCAGAGAAAAACAGCCGACCAGAGTCATCGTCTGGCACGATTCCCACCTGCGAATATCCGGGGACGGTCCCGCCGTGGATTGAACGCGGTTCGCCTTGGTGGGAGACGAGCAGTCTGACAACTACACCAGCCTCCCCCCCCCCTTCATTGCGAGGAGTGAAGCCTAGTCTTGGTCGGCTTTAGCTGGACTCACAACCATTGATCGCACACGTCAATCACCGGTCCGTCAGTCAGACATCCGTTTGTTTTTACGCCCATCAGTTGAAAGCGATTCACAACAATCCGTCTTCCATCAATGCATCTGTAAGGCAAAATTTCAATGTGAAAACTTAACATAGTGATCGTCCCTTATTTAGGTATATTTTGATTGTAAATACATATTCAAGAGAAAAACATTTTGGGGAGATAATTTTTTTACGTGATAAGAATTTACATTTAATTATTGTTTATTTTTTAACTACCTGAATTTAACACAAAGATTAATTTATTTATTTATCATATGGCAATTTAGACACATATAAAAGGAACAATACATAGACATTAAAAATAATGCAAACTTTAAGAGTTACAAACAAACATCAAGTCTATTGATATAATCTATCGATTCTTGAGTTGCCAACAGGAAGATAACACAAAGATAACATACAGAGATCCACCGCGTTTCATTTAATTCCAAAGTGCGTACGCGATAGATGTCGTCAGAAGGCGGAGGCTCATCGGTGGCTCCGTCGAAAGTTAAAGTTTGAAAAATATTTGATGGATTAAAGTATAGAAAAAAAGTTTCCCTGCGATTGGTTGAAGATCACGTGACCGCCGGACGGAGGTGCGACCGACGTATGCGACGGTTGGTTGTGAGTCCAGCTTTACAAACTGGATCCCTACCGCGGACGAAATAATGATCTGATAATTTAAAAGATTAATTGAACCTTCTCTTAATGCTGTAGAAAATTTCCGCCCGTGTGGGAGTAAAAGCGGCGTTACAACATCTTCTCTGCTTTGTGTTAGTTAAATCTGAAGTTTGGAGAAGTCGTGGGCTGCTAATGTTTTTCACTAAAGTACAAAATAAACATCTCGTGTTGCGTCAGCATTTCTGAGACGTATACTCATACCCAGTGGTGTCGAAATATTTATTTAGGTTTGGCTGGGGGAAAAAGGAAAAATTTCATGGAAATAATTTGTTACTCCTGATGATGGATAAATATTCCGTTGGCAATAATTTTGTTTTTGAAACAACTGTGACAGTTTTTACGCACACACGTGTGCTGCTTCCAATCCCCATAGTTTATCCAAAATATATACTAATATAAATACGCTGTTACAATATCTGATGTCCTGCATTTTTATTATACGTACATACAGTATCAAAAGCTACGGTTATATACGACGGTAAGTCTTTGCTGCTCCTTAGTGAAACTGGGAAGGGGGTGGGGAAGGTAAATATTTCTGCTCGTCTTCTTAAACAATTTTAAGAATTTCCAGACCAGATTTCTTTAAATGGAAATCATACAGAGACTGCAAATAGCATGTCTGAGCAGCGCTTATTGCCTGAGACGAAGTTAGAGAGCAATAGACACGTGAGAATGCGTCAGTGAAGGTACAGTAATGTTGCGCTCATGACCTAGGCCACTGACGGTGTTGTTGCAGGCTGAAGGCTTACAACATCGCTGACTCATTCCGCACGATCAACGCAGGGGAGCAACTGACCCCAGCGCACTACTGCAACCTGGCTCGTACTTTTACGGTTTACTCTTCTTGCTTACAGAAATTAAAATTGAGTGTAGTACAGTTTAATCAAGCATTGCGTGCTGTAACTAAAGACCTCATATTTTTGTCTATTCATGGTTACTTCCAACTTTCCTGAAGTCCAGCTAAAGTCCTCCTTTCGAGCTATTCTTCCACCTCATGCAACAGGTAGTTTAACCAAGTTAACAAAATTACACGAAACGGACAAGTTACCTCATTCGTGAGCAATAACTTTAATAATATTTTGCGTAAGAACTATTTCTTACCAGGCATTACCAAAATACCTATAATTCCCCTGTTATTGTTCATTTCAATTATAAATTGTATATTTTACTCATAATTAAACGTATGTTAAAGTTCAATTTAACCAAAATTAAGATACTTTCATGTCAACAGAAGTATAAATCGCATTTAATACACGATGTATTCAGGAAACAGTAAAACATGTCGTGCATAAGGTGATCTTTCAAAGGTTTGTTTCACGAAGTGTGAAGATACCGCGAACGGACTATATCAAAAACTATTACAGACACGTGCAAAATGTTTTTGCAAGCGAAAGAAAACATTGAAATTTTTAAGCTAATATTGTTTTAAATTCACTGAGTTGCGAAAAGTCAGGAGATTGGTTGCAGTAGCATAGCTGAAGCTGCGTTTACAGTCTTCGCAATGGCGTTACGCCTAAAACAAAACATTATGAATTTACGGAAGAATTTCCTGTCATTGACTTTTTATTCTCTCATCAGTTTCTATTTTCTCTTTCGTTTCGGATCCTATCCATAAGATCAGTTTCATACTCCGCGCAATATTTTAAGTTGTGTATAAAAGCCGTTCGGAGAACGCCTTTGATTCAGTTGAACCAACCAAATGAAGAAAACGTATGTATACATTTGTTAAAAAACGGCGGTGCATATTATTGTCGAGAAAATAGTACCAGGCGCAAAATTATTGTATTTTAAGAGTACAGATGAAAATGGATTGAGAGTATAAGTGAATATTTTAAAAGTTACGTTTGTCAAGGTACCAAATCATTCTTTTTGCAGCAGTTTTAAAATCAGAAAGTATCTGCAGCAGATAAACTTTTAAGCCAAACATCGACAAGCCTTAAAAATTAAAATGTCGTAAAAATGCCTAATGAAACCGGCTTCTTAAGTTGACAGTGTATAAAAACAAACAACTCAACATCATGACTCTATACATTGTAAGAAATTATTCGCAAATCTACCACATCAGGGTAAACGTATATGGGGAAAGCGAGAATGGTAAAGTCGATTACCACACACCTATGATAGCCATCCTACTACAATTGCTCAGGAAAATGTCGAATGGGTACGGAATTGTCTGGCTTTGTATACTCGAGACGCTCATCATTCTCATATTAGCTGCTTGGTATATGGAGTTATTTCCATACTACGAATGTATACACAAATATAAAAATTCAGCTACAGTTTAGAAAGTATACCAGGAAGTTGTTTACAGCTAAGAAAAGACTCTGAGTGTGACTTGGTTTACTAAGGCCAAATCAGACACACGAGTTCAACAAAATTTCATAGGAGACGGTTTGTTAAGAATACGCCATAAAAATCAATAGTAATGAAGTAGCACCATGAGTTTATGGGAAATTAGCAGTGATCTGTAGAAGAGTGATAGCCGGATATGCACGAACGCTGAAGATAATGATGATCGTGTAAGTGCTGATTTCGTGCGCAGCCCTGGTAAATCATCTCCCCATTGCTGCAAGGCGATTGCTGCAAGTAAAGCGATCAACGATGCACGAAGTTCTGTACAAGTTGTTGTTGAATTTATACGCATAAGAAGTGAATTTTGCGCAGTTAGTGCAAACAGGCAATGCACAATGGCGGCAGCGCTGAAAAAGAAGAGAACTTCAACCGTCGGATTGTCTAGAATTATGAAGTAACAGCCCACGTGTCACGTTTATTGAAAGGGTAAACCATTTCGATTCGGTGATCAGAAAACCCCCACGAGTCAAATGGATTCGGGAACGACAGCCCGAAGGTGGGTGTCTAATGCCAAATGTGAAATCGTGTGGTCCCGCAACAGAAAGACGTTCAACCAAACGTCATCTTTCGTTGGGACTGAGTACCTCTGTACTTGGACTTTAGCTGTCAGTGAATTTTGGAATCAGTGGTGTGGAGTGTAGAGTTTTGGGCGGTTCTTAAGAACGAGGTCTTGAGAACCGATGATGGTGAAAAGAGGTGAAAATAGAGCATAGCAGAACAAACCCGCTTGCCAGAATTTTTATAAATCCTGGAGTGACCCCGCCGAGAATCGAACCCAGTCCGCCTTGGTGGGAGGCAAGTGCCCTAAACACCGCACCTTCGCGGCCCTTTTAGAATCACCAGTTTTCTGGTAGGTGAATTGAAAGAGATAGCCCAATTCCTTGGCCACGTTCCTCGCTGGATATCGAACCTACTGAATTTTTCATCTCCGTTAATGCCGTGGCCACGGTGGCTGGGAGGTTAAAATGCTTGACTCCCACCAATGAAAACCGGGTTCCATCCCCGGCCGGGTCACTCCCAGATTTTCTTAAGTGGGAATCGTGCCGGACGATACTACTGCTCAGCGGTTTTTCTCGGGGAACTTCCATTTCCACCCGCCTTTGCATTCCTGCCCTCTTCCATTCTCACCTCACTTCACCCTCATCGACTTTGAATACCTCGTTGTTAAAGAGCAGCCCAGATCTCTCTACTCCGTTCCACACTCCGTTTATGTCAAGGTCATAGCGTACCGAACACCTGTTCGACATTTGGATGACCTGATGTGACGTATCGCAGCATCCGTTGGAACTATGGACGAGGAAATGCTTATGTAAACATGACAGTAAGTTGAGAATCGGCTGGATATGCTGCATACAACAAAAAGAGCACACGATATGTTTCCTTGTCCCTTTTCATGACACTTTGTGACACGATCTGTTATTTGAAAAACTCGCAAACTTTTAGATACATAAGTTATTTTAATTGATTAACTGTTGAGTTGTGATGATAACTTGTGCATAGATTGCACTCTTGTGCCACGGGTTCTTCATATTCATGGGTGTAAAACAACTCTTTTCAGTTCTGAGTTACGTTTTAATGAAATGAATCACTCTAATTTTACTTTCCTAAAACACAGCAAAAAAAAAAAAAATTCTCCCTAAATATTACAGGGAAAATTCTAATTTAAAGTGGAGATATAAAGGTCAGGTCTTGATGTCCTACAAAGTACTAACGAATTAGTGTTTATATATACACAAATATGCAGCACATATTTTAAGAGGAGGGGTTACTAGCTTTTTTTCTTTAAAATGCCAACAATTTGACACATCATAACGTTTTATATTTTTAAATGGCTAAACATCATAATTATCTCTCGAGATACAGACATTATCATTCTATTTTGCTAATCGTGGCCAAAAAAAAAACATAGTTCGGTAAAAGATGTGTGTTGATAAATCACAAACACGAATCTAAATCTTATCACTTTAAATATTTCCCCTGACGTTTCCATTCCCTCTCCTTTCACAGTTCCTTGAAAAAGGGTAGGGGGGGGGTGGAATTACTTAAGTAAAATTTATTTTTAAATCATTGATTCAGCGTTTGAGAGGCATGGATGGTACCATATAAAGTTATCGGATTCGCATTTCCGTCTTCAAACTCTGGGGAAAATGGGAAAAAAACAGCAAAACGGCTCGTTTGCGATGCAGTTATTTTGTTACGTTTCAATGTGTGGTGGAAATGGGTTTATTATGGTTTGTTCCACGAACGAGTTAACTTTCTTTACATGAAGGTATGCCTGTACTTATGCGTCTGTTTCCATGGCAACCGCGGCGTCTCCTTGGGCCACAGATATAGTTTACATGAACATATTCAGCTGACTGTCAACCCTTGCTGCATGCAAACACGAAAATCTTTAATATGGAAGTAACTGTACGCTGGACTACGTTTTGAACTGTCGAGAAAGCGCATTCGTTCATGGAATAGACTATAAAGGATGATTCTAAAATCATGGGACAAACATTGAGGGGTGCTAGAGCTCACTAAAACCAACAATTATTGTATAGGAATATATGGGCAAAAGTGACGCGTTGAGGCACAAACAAAAAAAAACACATTAACGGAAACATAAAATGTTCATTAGTAGCATACTTAACGAGTGATTCCGTACAGCAAATGTTAAAACAGTTGCTGGAAACGCATCCACCAACAGTCACGCATGCTTGGCGACCTCTACATATGGCGTGATTGGCTGACAATGGTGGCGTGCGTGAAATACCCGACGTATTTGAATCTGTTCGCCAATCACTCCACTGACGCTACCCAGCTTGCATTACTGTTGGTGGTAGCAATTTTGAGCAATTATTATAAACATTGCTGTAAAAAGGCATTTAGCGGCGACGTTGTAAATAAAGTATGTTTTGCATTTCATGTGTTATTTTTGTGTTTGTGCCTCAACGCGTCACTTCCGCCCATATATACCTATACAATAATTGTTTGTTTTAGTGAGCTCTACCACCCCTCAATGTTTGTCCCATGATTTTAGAATCATCCTGTATAGGCGGCACAAGCTGCTCGGAAGATCGACAAATGTAGTGGGAGCAGCCGTGACAAGTAGTAAGGAAATATTCTTGCGTTTGCCTGGAGAGATTTCGGTGAGTCACGGGAATCCAGGGTCAGTGTATGGCCAGACCGTAAATTGAACGCAAGCACTGTCGTTTTGCGAATCTATTCCGTTACCAGTGCGGCACCTTCTTTGGGTAACCAACGCATAGATTAGAACCGAATGACACTCGCGAGGTCACGATTGTCAGATCTGAAGAACAAAACCTACATTCCGCGTAACCGTTTCCCTTCCTCATTCGCACGGACGCCGCGGTGGTTTCAACATCCTGTCGCCTGAATCTGGCAGTGCAGTTTTTTCCCCTTAATCCTGGGTCCGCTCCGAAGGCTAGCCGGCCAAAGCACGCAGCGCCCCTGGTGGTCACCTCCGGCAACAGCTGCTCTCTTGCGGCGACCCAGTTGTACCGCCCAGCGCGTTAGTCGCTTCGACCACAGTCGCCAGTTGTAGGGTGACTGTCTCTTCCGTAGAAAAGCTCCTTACGGGGAATAATGACACCTGATTGCACGCAGTATAGGACGTTCACTGTAAATTAGTCACTCTTGAAAGCTCCGCTTAGGATCTACCTGTATGCATGCGCATTGTGTATTCCTCCACCATATGTAATATTAAAATTTCTATGAAATTATAGGCTGTTTATTGTTAATTACAATTTTTCTGAAGCCCTACTAAAGTTCTACTTACGAAATATTCCTCCGCCTCGTGCAAACAAAGCTTAACCAGGTATTCATGCGCAGTCTGCGTAATATTATATTGCATTAGAACTATGCATTTCTTACGAGGCATCTCCAACAAACCTATTCTCCAACTGTGTTATTCATAAAAAATAAAGATTAAATATTATGTTTTTTCGTTGAGATAAAAAATAATGGTAGAAAAAAGGATCACAATGGCAGAATAATAACGTTTCCGAGAAGAATGAAAAAAATCATAAACATTTTCTATTCAAATTTCAAATTCCTCTTGTAATAAGATAAACGTATAGAATATTTTCGTGAAAGTTTCTATTGCGGATCTCCAGTTTTCTAAATGTTATATTTCAGATAAAATATGATGTTAAAATAACTACAAGTTAAATGGTTGCCATAGTTGAACCAAATTCCGAATTTCAAAGAAATTGCAACATATCACTCTTACGACTTTAAGATTCACTTTAGCTGAAATCAACTTCTTGTTATAATAACTTTTCCGTATTTGTACGAATCAAGATTTTCAGTTAGGCTCCTGGCTGCTTATATTCATACTTAAAAACCATTCTAAATAATATGTTTTATAGAAATTTTTAATTTTACTAAGTTACCATGACATAATATCAGGAAACAACAAATTAGTATTAACAATTAGAAACAATTTGGCTCTTAAATAGCCGTATGGCCTACCCAGGCCACATAACGGTGAGCGAAACACGTACCGAACCTCCATAAGCAATTTCTGTTAACGATTAGCATTCAGGGAATATTTCAAGTCGGAACCTTAGTTTAAATTTTCTATGCTTGTTTATGTTACTTATACTTGTTTAAAAGTAAACATCGTTAAAACGGGAGTAATGACAAACATTTTAGGCACGAAAACTTGGGTAGAGAATATTTAAAACGTGGTTTTAATATAATTTTTCAAGAAGGTGAGTTGCTGAGAAGAAGACAGAACCGCATAAACCTATTTGTACCATGCACTCCCGCCGTACACGCAAGCGAAATTACGACATTCTTATATTACGAACAATTATGTTGAGCACATATTCGAATATTCATTTTGCTGCATTTTGTGCGGAATGATAAGGAGGGAAAATCCTGGAGTGATCAGTGAAAACTTACTTCCTTCAGCAAACGTCCGCCACGTTCCGTACATGAGAAATTCCGGACGGACTCGCACGTGTAAGGTTGGTTATGGGCGAACTGCTGACCACAAAGCCGTTCGGCGAAGCATTTCCTGGTGGTTGACTGGGCGTATACATTCCAGGAGCTGTACTTTTCAAGGCAACGAAGTCGTGTGATTAGTTCCTTGTTCAAACATTGTCCATCAGAGACCTGTTCAACACATGATGTCATGTAACATGGAAAAAATTGGCCCCACTGGTTTTTTTTTTTTTTTTACGATTCGTCATACACGGCAAACTCACGATTCTTAGAACAGTACTCGGTTCGCGATAATTACACTACAATCCCCGGTTTGACACGTCCGGATTTTGAACAGGCGGTTAACATAAGCAAGTTATGAGAATGTTATTCTGGTTTTAGGAGCTTATCGATACACATTCATTAGTAGAATTGTTTTGCCGTTAAGACGTTCTCAAAAATAAATATTGCCGCTCTTGATATATTTATATTACAAATATATGGAGTTTGAGAAATAGTTATTTTAATTACAGTTTTATTAATGACGCCTATTTCATGCCACAAACCTAATATTCGTGAGAGTAGATGCTCCCTTCCAAATTAACTTATGTTACAATTCTCCTTAAGCTGCACGTAAATTTATGGCATACCCCATATCCGAAATCGCAAAGCTGCAATCTGAAGGAAATACCAAAAGGTTCGCCAGAAAAGCTAGATTTCAGTATACTGTGTACTCATGGGACGCTGGTTAGTCATCAAGGTTGGTTTGCATTTGAACGGAAAGTCATGAGTACATGAGGTATCGAAGGCTTTTAAACGGCTGTAAGTTTGCGCGTATGTTGAAAGTCGCATCTTCCCCGGTTACTGTAGATGTAAACCATGGTGGCTGGATTCCTTTCACGCAGTTTTGCGGTGCATGGAGCTGCTGAATTTTAATCCCAAATTGTACTTGTGCGTGAGACTTAAGTATAAATAATTACGCGATTGCTATTCCATCCTCTTACCAACCTAATTCCCTTTGTGAACACGAAAACCTCGAAGTCGGAAGCGTTAATAGGTACATTTTTAATTTACATGGATATTTTCGATATACGAAGGCTGTCACGAAACTTCATGGCCGGAGATCGTTACTCGTAGTACGAGTGAGTAGGAGGTTTGACATGGGTTTCGCACACTGAACAGCTACCTGCGCTGGTTATACATACTCGCCAGTGATGCAGTAGCTTCCCGTACACACTCGTCAGACAAATTTCCTGAGATTCGGTGTAAAACAATGGATGAGGCAGCTTTCACTTGCTGGCCCGTGCTAAACTTCTTCACTCTTAATTCGCAGGGTGCGAGGCCTCAACTGTCTAGAATTAAGTCTAAAAACTACCATTCTAATTTTTTCGAAGCTGCCGTATTATGTCATGCCAAATGTGACCTAGAGTTATCCCGAAGATAAAATAACACTCCATGAAGCTGTTCACTTTTTGTTTTTGCAAAGAGCCCTTCTCAAATGATCTTACCAAACCATAGACATCCTTTGTGTTACTATAAACGTTATAGGTAGAGCCACTTGTTTGTCGCGAAATAATTTACACGCAGGCTATTCTTCAACGTATTACGTCCACGCTTGAAAATTTCTTTAGGTTATTGGCCACGCGACTGTGCGAGAAGACTTGTTGTATTTGTCTGGGCCCATTGGACTGAAGTTACCCCGAAGCTGAACGTCCATGAGTGGCTGGCAGATAGATAAGTCGCCTGAAAGTTGACATCCTCCGACCACAAAAACTGTTTCTAAACTAACGTGTTTTGCAGTACAAATTGCCCCGGAATCTTATCGAGTAAGACAGGTGACCATTAGTATAGCCTTCGAATCCGCGGTTGTAACACACACTGCAATTCGACGTTCATGGCGAGGAATTAAACGACACATATGAGCGTTGTATTCCCTCGCACAAACAAAGTACGCCACTGGTTGTATTCGCAGATGACATTCACAGACTCGCTTCCATAGAACTGGCACAGTACTCCCAGTCCGCGAACATTCAAAACAGCACGCATACAAAATGTAGAAAGAGTGCAAACAATCCGCGTGTAGCGAATTTATTAAGTAACTCTAATATGCAAATAATGAATGTATGTTATAATGATTACGTTTCTGCGTATATATATAGAAAGAAAGCCAGACGACACATCACATACGAGAGCAAAATATTTTATTTCACGGGGTGTAGCGACGTGTGCAGTAGTTATAAATAATATCTTATTGGTTTGCAATTATGCTAATAAAATATATAAGAAATTCTAACTACATGCAGTAATCCATATTGCAATGTATAAATATTTTTCAAAAACTTCGAAAATATTATTTCATTAATTTACATGTCCAAAAACTGGATATGTGAAAACTTACGGTGATATTAAGTTAATCGGCACTAGCTATTAATGGCAAATATTTTAATTATAAACCCGAAAGCAGTAATATTTATGTCACTAGAATAAAGTGTTAAGCACACATCATGTTTATTAAATTTCACAATATAATTATATTTATAAAAATATTAAGCAATTTTTGTAATCTATTTTTTTGGGGGGGGTTTAAGGTAACTTGTGGTCAAGGTCAAGTTCGTGGAAATATAACATGGCGTTCGGAGTCTGTAATGTAAACAAACATGGCCATAGGTTGTCATTAGTGTAAATAAACATGGTGCTTACCCTCCTCATGGTTTGGATTGACTCGAAGTCCCGAATCCGCCTCGCCTAGCTCATTTAAGGACCTTTTAGCTCACGCATCGAAAAGCCTGGACTCCCCTTGGCTGGCTTGGGGACATTTTAGCTCTCGCACTGAATAACCTTGAATCCTCCTTGCCTATTTAAAGTTGTATGCGGAAAATAAATAAAAAATTAAGAAATAATTATATCTTTTTTTGAAACTGAAGTGGTAACATTTAGATTTTGGGTTGAAAATCATTGATTTATGAAGTGATTAAGGAGTAATAACAGGATATTTTGACGATAATGATGTCGCAAAATATCCGTCGGGTGATATGTCGCAACATGGCTGCCAGGCGGCACCTGGCTCATGAGCTGGGTGCCAGTTGGCGCCGAATCGACCATTTCACTCTACTATGGTTCACGTTGTATATTTCTACTCCACCACGCTGTGTGGTGTAATATTGTTGGTTATTTCAATGAATAGTTTCGAAGTAAAACTACTAAAAAAGTATTATTTTCGTAAAGATTTCTTTAAAAGGCTCAAAATTTTACCACTGGCATGGGAATGTATAAATTATTCGCTTACGTTTGGATCTAAAACTATATGTAAGTTTTTTTAAATTTCAATAGCACAATAAATGAACGGCACACGTGCAACTAATAAACGTAATACTTCTTAAAAATTCTGCAGGCCTGCTTTTCGACCACCCACTTCACTATTTGCAAGATGTCTTTCGAAGGAGAAAATGTATTTGAAAATAAAATGAAGTAATAATTGATTTTTATATATATGTATTTCTTTGCTGACTCTATTCATATAGTCAGCAAAGAAATGCATATGCATACACATACACAACGAAGATAATTTGGATGGAATATAATCAACACACTACTGCGATACCAGAATTTAATTTTTCAAGCCTTTCACTGGGTGTCAGAATTCGATGTTCGATGAAATTCAAAGGATTATTACCTTAAACCAACTTCAAGTTTTTTTATGAGAATTATGTAAATTGTGTATATGAGTCACACCAGGCACCACTCAAAGAACCAGTTTAGCCTCCATTAAATAATTTGAAAAGTCCTTGGACGAACGCCTGGTACAGCAGAGTTTAAAATGGGTTATTCACAGCTGGTAAATGCTGTTCATGATAAAGTGAGCACTTTTGAAATCCACTTTAGAAAAAAAAGCCCCTTCCTCTGCCTGCATGTTTTAATGGGCACAATGAGTTGCATGCGTCCAGTATAATTCGTAACGATGAATAGAATAACGTCGAATAAAGAGTATTAGGATTTCATTTGTGATAACTTCAATTATTTATTTTCCTTTCTGTTTTTTTAATGCATGGAAGTGTAAAAACGAGTAAATTCTTTAAATGTCTGCTTTTCTAACAATTTCAACGGTTTCACTTTACCGACGTGTTAATGAAGTGTCGAATACCGTGGCAATGTTAATTTTACATAACGCGGAAGAATACAGAACGTGCATACAAGTAGATGGTAAGCAGGGCTTTCGAAAGTGCTCATTGTACCTTGAACAGCTTTTTTAAGCGTGAGTTATAGTGTGTAGTCTCCCACGATGTGACCAGAGCACCCGAGTGAACGTGTTCGTCAACCCGTCTCTCCTAATAAAGATCCTCGACCCTCGCCTAGTGCAAGAAGTGCGTGGTGTGCTCATTTCTTTGCAGCTGCCTGCATAAAGTTCCGCAGAGAAACACGTTCGCTTGGGAGCATTTTTAAACTCGTCCTTGACTCGTACCCCTACGCCTTTATTTCTGTGCTGGCGTGACAACAATCTCTCCCACGGCCGTTGACGCACGGCGAAAATGGCCAGAGATAGGAACGATGTTGTATTCAAATGGCCTGTTCGCTGAAGTGCACAGATGCCTCGTTGAGACCGAACCGGTTGTAGGAAGGCAAGAAGCTCGGTTTCAGGTGCACTCATAAGAAAATCCTGGAGACTTGAAAAGTTCACGGAGACTTTAGTAACGTCAATACATTGTCACTTCAAAAACAATAAAAAAATACGTTAACCTATGTTTATAAACATTTGTGTTTACAGTGTTTATAACGACAAGCCAAAAAAAGCCACTTATTCAAGACAGAATAAGTAGACAATTTATTTTGTAATCAACCTGATAAATACAATTCTAAATTAGGGAGTATGTACTTCAAGCCGTTACTAGTACTAAGCCCTTTCATTAACACAAAAAAAAATAGCACTTCATATCTTCACTTTAAATATTAGAAAAATATTATATTTAAAATAATTCAAAATAAAACATTTTTATTTTTTAAATACGCACCCTACAACATTAATGTTTCATTCATTTAAAACATTAAATGTATCGTGCACCCATAGCCTTAACAACTCGACCTTAATATAAGTATTATTTTAAAAATCAGAACACGTGGTAAAATAGTTTGATCAATAGGTATCTTTCTGAGTGGACATATTTGGGCGGTTCTTACATTGAGTTCTTGAGAGGAAAACGTCATGGTTCAATGTTAATTTTGGCGATAGCAAAAAATTATTTCTTTATAAAATTGTTTTAAAAATTTATTTTGTTGACAATAAAAGTAATTAATTATTATTACAAAACAGTTCGTTGAAACAATTATGACGAAATATTTTCTAATGCAAAAAAAATGTTTTCCCATTGGTGGAACGCGTTATATAATGTGTTTTAATTATTTAGTATTTTGTTGTTGAGATTGTTTGTTAGAGTTCAATACTTTCTTCGAAAATCCTGCACTATAGCCAAGTGGGTCAGCGTGTTTTTCCTGGCATAAATCAACTTTGGGACAATTCAGATATGTCTCTGTTTGCAAATCGCATTCAAATAGCCTGCTGCACCATACTTACAATACGCATTTTAAAACGTGATTTATTTTAATTTCTGATACGAAACCAGTGCGCGAATCAGTTGGTGAGGGGAAGTGTATTCCAGGGAATTCCCTCTCGTATAAAATTGTTGCCGTGGCGCATGAAATAAACATTATTCCTCTGACAAGAAGAGTTGTATTGCACAATGAATGATATTGCTAATATTTCCCACTTACAAATCATAAATTTGAAGCTTGATGCCTACCTCAGATGGAAAGTACGCGCTGAAAAAAACCACCAGGTCCCAGACGAATGAGAAAAACTATCAAAATCCAAGTTTTCGGTTTAGCACAAAATTTCGAGTTGAACTTGGTGTACTTAATTTCACACCAGGCACACATTTGAGACATATAACACTCCATTTTGTTTATAGCCTATAAACTAGTACATATTTTCACCATTAGATATCAGCCAGCCACTTTGCTGGAGAACGCAAATCTCCAAAAAAATCTATTTCACAAAAATTTTCTTTCACCCCCTTCCTCTCAGTAGAAAGTTAAACTGACGCCCTCTACACAGTCAGACAAAAATGTTTAATTTTATTTTATTTACCAGCGTTTTTCCATGCAGAGGCCAACGCCAGGATGTATAATTCGTTTCGCTTTATGGGTCGGCTGAAAACTAAAGAATGTTATGGTTCTTAAAAAGTTAAATCACGTATGTGAGCCAAGCAAAAAAAAGTTTAATGTAATTAATATTAACGGATATCGTGAATATTTCGTTCGAACCAAAGAAAAAATTTTACAACTTTCAAGACACATTTTACAAAGGTTCAAATTATTTTCCAAAAGTATATGGAAATAATTTATGTAGGATTAACAAATAATACATATTCTCTCCGCAGAGAACAAGAAACATTCACAATTTGAAGAATGGAAAATACCATAATTACATCACATGAAATATAAATTCTCAGAACAAATTGATCTAACTTTGGAGTGAAAATGATCACTTAATTAAAATTTTGCAGTTTCTTTTAAATTTTGCAGTTTCTTTTAAATTTTGCTAGAAACGTTATAAATGCAATGGAGTAAGTTTTAACTACTTCATTACAAGGCTTTCGTCTACTTCTTATTCAAGCTGTAAAAAAATCCGGTTCCTCGAAAATTAGATATTTAAAACTGTATAAGTATTTTAGCATATTTTGAACATTATTTACTAACAAAATTATATACATGCAATATGTTTTTTACACCGAGTTGTTTACCACGGACTATATTTTCATCGTGTTAAAATTTTTTCAAATATAAATTAGGTTATCGTTAAATGAATATCAATAACGATTTAAATATTATCTGGTAATGTAATGTATACATATTTGACGACACGTAAAATGCAGCAAATATTTTTTAAATTATTTATTTTAACGTTATGTTTTTGTTGTTTGTTTTAACATTTCTTCTTCTATCCTGGAAGGAAATGTTGGAAAATAACACTGCAAGTGTGACGAGTTCTGATTGGCTGTTAGCTACTTACGGTCGAGCAGTCGGCAATCTTAAATCAAGTTCACCGATCTGCGCATGCGCGACTGTCGACTGCACGTCTGCTCACGTGGACTGCGTTGCAGTGTTCGAAACACTCGTTTTCCACTGTACTGATCTACGTAAAGAACACACACTTCAGACAAGGGCTGTTGATTACTTTCAAGACGTCACGCACGTTAGAAACACCATTTCAGAGCGCTGAAAAATTTCTAAAAACGGGTTTTTCAAAGTGCTCTATCTCATAATATACGCAACAGATACACACAGAGTTGCTCAAGGGTTCTACATTTAACCTTCCTACAGACTTTCCCCCAGTAAAAAAATACATTCACTTCTGAATGTCCCGTAGGTACACGCAGTGAGATGAGAACACTGTGTGCCATTTCAGAGCCTTGCGCTTAGCGGCGATAGAGCACTTGATGTGCGTGGCAGTGTCACCCTTATCTCCCCCACGCTTCTCGGTCGCGAACGCGGAAAAAAAATCTCCAGGTAGACGGGAGTCTAAATGCCTGAGAGCCGACTGCCGTTGACCAACAGCTGACTGCTGACTGCTCGTTCTGGAAGGGGCAAAAGCCACGTCACTGATGTGTAACTGCCTGTCCTGCAGTGACCACGTG
>NQII01008428.1:28742-51902 GCA_002778355.1 Clitarchus hookeri | reverse complement strand
CGAAAAAACAGAACACCATAGTGGTTACGAACGTTAAAAGTGATTGAAAGACTAAATGTCCATGTTTCCTTGCAAAATGGTATTATGAAAGACGAAATCCACATTAAAGATAAAGTACATTTTATTGCTTTAATTCGTTCAGATGTGGTTTACTTTTTTATCTGCTCACGAAAATGTTTATTACCTAAAAAAATGTTATGTTCAATCACTAACAGAGCAATCAGGGATCATACCGCCGATAGACCAACGGCATCGTCGATTAACACGCAAGTGAAATATGTCACGTATTTGGCAAGAGAAAGAAAACGAGTGCATTTTCACTGAATTTCCAGATAAAGTCATTGAATNCGAGTGCATTTTCACTGAATTTCCAGATAAAGTCATTGAATGTAACAGTTCGGTCTACCACGTCAACTATTGATTGAAACCGTTTCAGGATAGGGTGTACGTCAGATAAATTTTCCTGCATGCAAATGATAACTTATCGACTAAAGTTATAAACTATTGATTGGTTGAGATCATCGTACTATTGCCGATTTCCAGCGACTGCATTATAATACACATAATCCTCGTGAGGAACATCGACTCCGATGAAATTTCAGCCTATGGCATCCACCAGAATGAGGGTAACTTGGGTGTCCCGCATAAACTACACTTGCGAAACTACCTAAATAATTGAGAAGTGACGGAATTCATTCGCGGGTGAAACGGGAATACCGTGATAACTTCAATTGTGAAGTTTGATAAAGTCATTGATCTTCGAGCACGGCGAACCGGGTTTCAACCCAGTTGAATCCGGGACTGCATGTTTGCTCATAGGAAACGTGGCTGACGTTACCTATACAATACAAACATTCTCGGATCACCGATTCCCCCACGCCAAACAACTAGTTTTAACGCTTATCCATCTTAGGGTCTTGTTTCATGCCATTCCTTCAAGACTTTCGGTCTCTTATGGGTTTCAAACCAACGAGGCCCACCATTTAAACTTGTGCTTTTATTTTTTTTTTACATTAAAATGAATAACATTTGGTGGAAGAGGGCATAATATGCAGAAAAATAATCAGAATTAAATGAATTTTTGAAGTCATCATTAATTCAACACAAGGGTATTGACCATATTTATTGTCACAAATTACTGGAATTTCGTAATGGCCGTTAACGGCAAACTGGGCACTTGTGAAAGTCTTGCTTGAAATATACCTTTATGTTCATGGCCTAAAGTTCCACAAAACGTAAAATTAACATGCCCATGGGTCTGATCACTTCACTCATGAGTCGGTCAAGTGAAACAGTGAAATTATTAGCAAAATTAATATTTAAACAATTTGCTTTGATCTTAACGTTAAGAACGTAAAAAACAGAAAGCAATATGGTAAATTTTAATATTCACATATATTTACCTAGCACCTTAAATCTGACGTTAAGACATGGAACTAATTTCCATTTGTAGTTACCANATCCATCTTAGGGTCTTGTTTCATGCCATTCCTTCAAGACTTTCGGTCTCTTATGGGTTTCAAACCAACGAGGCCCGCCTTTTAAACTTGTGCTTTTATTTTTTTTTACATTAAAATGAATAACATTTGGTGGAAGAGGGCATTATATGCAGAAAAATAATCAGAATTAAATGAATTTTTGAAGTCATCATTAATTCAACACAAGGGTATTGACCATATTTATTGTCACAAATTACTGGAATTTCGTAATGGCCGTTAACGGCAAACTGGGCACTTGTGAAAGTCTTGCTTGAAATATACCTTTATGTTCATGGCCTAAAGTTCCACAAAACGTAAAATTAACATGCCCATGGGTCTGATCACTTCACTCATGAGTCGGTCAAGTGAAACAGTGAAATTATTAGCAAAATTAATATTTAAACAATTTGCTTTGATCTTAACGTTAAGAACGTAAAAAACAGAAAGCAATATAGTAAATTTCAATATTCACATATATTTACCTAGCACCTTAAATCTGACGTTAAGACATGGAACTAATTTCCATTTGTAGTTACCAACTTAAACGGGCGCAAGCCACTAAATAGTGGCAGTTAAAATACATGCAGTTAGGGGAAGTAATATTTTCAAAGGTTGATTTCAAAATATTCCAATGAACCGTGAGAAGCTCATACATTGAACAGAAGACGGAGACATTTATGTTGATGGCTTATCGTCATGTCGAAGTGAGAGACGGCGGGGTCACCATGAATGGAACATAATGATCGGCAGGATCGGGGAAGGGGAAATGTCGTGGTGCGTAGAAAGGGACCTGTTGCACTGTGGCCTGTCCATGCGCTGTTACCGACCGGGTCATCAGACAGCGATACACGTGATTGATATATCGTATGTCACGGAAGTTGTCCCTGGTGGCTGCGGACTAACCTGAATCCATGAACTCAGGTGACACTGTTGACACGACGGCACGTGGAAATGCCACTGACTGCACGACGTTGGATATGGAGTGCCCCAATATGTTTGGCCTCCAACCATCTGACCACGATCAAATGCACTGAGACCGTGTTTCTTCCTCGTTGTGGGTTTGACTACTTCTCATACGGTCAGTATAAGGTCTGATGACATCGTAGTCATTCGTGGTGGGACACTATTGAAGTTGAAAGGATGACCACTGCGTCATTACTCCAACATGTTAGGTGTCTAATTCAAATGCTCATGAGTATGCAATCAATCCCTTAAAGATGCGTCACCATTCATGAGCCTGCTTCACTGGTGTTGGGTGCATTAGAAGACAGCGCAGTCGTCTATAACGGTGTACCGCCATGAATGACTGAGATGCCATCAAACAAACTGACCGTCTGGTCGATAGTCAAACACAGAATTTGGGAACAAACTAGATCTCGGCACGTTAGATCATGGCCAGATGGTTGGGGCCGAATTTATTTAGGCAATCCCTCTCCAATACCGTGGAGACAATGGGATTTCCATGGGCCACTCTGCACACCTTCAGACATTAGTTGAGTCCATGCCACGTCCTCTTGCGACACTTCTGTGTGCTCGCGGGGACCCTACACGATATTAGGCCGGTGTACCAGTTTTTTTTTTGGCTCTTCAGTGTAGTTGTATGCAAACGGGAAAAATATCCCATCAGCGGGAGTTTAATTTTTGCTTGAACACACAAATGAAGTTCGAAATAGTTCTACACACTTTTGATTTTCTTGTAATAGCACATAAAACACCCAACCTTGCTTTACAGCATTGCTCCATGCTTGCCTCGCTTCATCCCTAAAGGCAGTCAAGACCTCGCAGTTAAGCCGGTCGCTTACCTAGCGTTTGAAATGCCTTGTAACTTACTTGAAGAAAGTGTTTTTCGAACGAACTGTTAAAAGTGCTCCCATTGGGTTTATCTGCGGAAGTAATGACATCCCAGATGATGACGGAATGGTCCTTTCAAGATGACATGTACAAATCTAAAACGGCTTTTTCAGATGGCTGTATCTCAAAAAATTGGACACGCGAAGCTACAACAGAGGCATACATTGGACGTTGCCACGAGTCGTGTCCAATAAAATGCTAGGGTCACCGCATAAAGTCACGTCCAGGCGAGTCGTCGACGGCAAGACTGCATGCGAGGTTGAGCTCCTTGCACATAGAGGCGATACCGCTATACATACGCCGGTCAGCGTCAACCCTAGCGAACCATAGATTTTTGCCTCACTCGCATTAAGGTTACTTCTACTACAGGATGGGATGATCAATGCTAAAAGTTTGGCAACCGAACATTTTAGCCACTAGGTTAGCGCTAGTGTCGGCCATTTTCCAGATTTTCTCGAATTTGTACGTTAAAAAAAAAAGGATGATTGCAATAATCATAAATCAGATACATGAAATAACTTCGCCATCATTGTAATTAAAATCTTTTGTTTTATTATTCACGTAGTATAAAATTTTTAATTAAATGTTACACTTTGGGACACTGCGCACCTATCGACGGAAATTTTTCTGATGCCAAATTATCCCATATTAACCAAAGTTTGTTCCTAACCTCAATAGAATAAACCTTACAGACATGAACATATTCCTCTCTTAGCGACCAACTTAAAAGACGACCATACCTCTCCGGCCAGCCTGAAGAATATTTCGTATAACTATATTAAGATTATGTAGTGAGTGAGCGAAGAAGTTTGGGCGGATCTTAACCCTAGAGGTCTCGAGAGCCGATGAGTGGTGAAGAGAGGCGAGTAAGGAGCAACGCCGGAATGTAGGGGCGGGGGAAAACGGGACATCCCCGAGAAATCTCACCGCACCAGCGGCATTGCACGGCACGATTCCCACGTGCGAGAATCCCGGAGCGACTCCCGTCGGGAATAGAACCCTGGTTCGCGCGGGGTGGGAGGCGAGTAGTCCAGCCGCTACACCACCGCGGCCCCGCAGTGGTAAGGTTTCCAGCGGGGGCTTTGAGGTACCAGGGAGCCTGTTGGCGGCCAGCGTGAGAGGAGCAGGACCGGTGTCTTGAGCCCGGGTGGATGTGGTGTTAAGGGCGGGGCGCGGTTGTGACGTGTGTGTGGGTCGCGTTGGGCAACCACAGCCGGGCCGGCCGTATCCTGTTCGCTGCCCACGGACCCCCGCCTGCTCCAGTTACGGTGACTGGTCGCCCGAGACGAGATCGGCCCGCCGGTCACGACTGCGCTCTGGAGCTCCCGCGCGATCACCGACTTGCCGCCTCGCGCGATCAGGTCCAACCTTCCGCCGCCATACTGGATTATCGGTTTCATTAGCTTGTTTGTATTTTCGAAAAAGAAAAAATTCCGGAAATACCTACCTGTATAGACCCGACTATAGGTTGTTCACGGTAAACTGAGCACTTTTGAAAGTCTCGCATACGATCTAATTGTATGCACTTTGTGTACTCTTCCGCAGCCTAGAGCTATTGATCTCATAGTCTATTAACGGTTCCTTCACACTTCCCGAGTCAAACATTAGAAAAATCACCCCATAAACGACGTGTCTGGTTAAGCGTTTTATACTTCTGTTGACATAAAAGTTTCTTAATTTTTGTTAAATAAAAAATTTACTAATATTTAATCTCTAAATTGTAATATTTTATTTAGGGGGCCTCCTAAGTAAAAACAACGTCTCAAGGTTACGTAAGAAAGCAAGCTTCGCGAGTGTTCTGTTTCCTCAGAATACTGAGCGGTCAATATAAAGTTTTAATACAGCAGTCTGTTGAGAAAAGACACAACGTGGTCGCTGTAGTTTAAAACCCTTTTATACAGACGAATAAGGAGGGCTATTTACAAGCAATTTTTTGCTGATTCTTACACATTTATATTTCAATTACCATGTATTTGGTGACAAAATATCAACATAATTTTTTTTGTTCCGAAAAGAGATTCACATTAAAATCCTCCATACTTTTTTAAAATTANTGACAAAATATCAACATAATTTTTTTTGTTCCGAAAAGAGATTCACATTAAAATCCTCCATACTTTTTTAAAATTATTAGGGTAAACACAACTGCATACAACGTTACACGCATGCGCTCGTATCACAACAGGGAGGCCTCTCAGAGGAAACCTTACGCCACGGTACTGAATTCTTAGTTTTTCTAGCTTGTCTATATTTTTAAAAGGTTTGACTAAAAGTGTGAAGAATCCGTGAATAGATTATATATAACATTGGGAATTTCATAATGTAGCACATTGTGTCTACTTCCTACTTCTACGTATTCATGTAACTGTACTCATTACTTACTAAACTTCAAGTATAATGTTGTGCAGTAGAGCTAATTAGAAGTTGTTGGATATTGCTACAAGAACCCTTATTCATTAACGATTATATTACGTGTATTAAACAATATATAGAGATTAACATTGTGATCAAAATAATGATTAGGCTCTTTCTGAAATTAAGTAAGGTATTACTATCTACCGGAAAGCCTTTGTATATTAACAAAAAATATGCTAACCCTCGATGTTCTAAGAAAAGGCTTTATTGCTGATGAGCTTCCATCGTAAATAAACTATTTACAAAAACTGGTGTACATATTTTATAATTTGTACAAAATAATTTTTAATCTAAACTATAACGCATAAGGACTCCAAACAAATTAGGCTACGGCCACTACAAACGTAGTTATAATGTAACACTTACAAGAATTATACCCAGGCAATGCTGGGTAATTCACATAGTAATAAAATAAATATTTTATTCTTGATTATCACTTGGCACGGGAATGCATATTATATCTCAAGGGTATTGCAGAGGAAAACTTAATTGATTATTTCGAATTTTTGAACAAACACCTGTTCAACTTTTAAATAATACATGGGATCATACAATAAAGAGCCAAAAAAACTGGTACACCTGCCTAATATCGGGTAGGGACCCGCGAGCACGCAGAAGTGCCGCAAGACGACGTGGCATGGACTAGACTAATGTCTGAAAGTATGCAGGAGGCAATTCACACCATGAATCCTACAGGGCAGTCCACACATTCATAGGAGTGCGAGGCGGTGGAGATCTATTCTGAACAGCACGTTGCAAGGCATCCAAGATATGCTCAATAATGTTCATGTCTGGTGATTTAGGTGGCCAATGTAAGTGTCTAAAGTCAGAAGAGTGTTCCTGGAGTCACTCGGTAGCAACTCTCGACGTGTATAGTGTCGCATTGTCCTGCTGGAATTGTCCACGTCCGTCGGAATGCACAATGGATATGAATGGGTGTAGGTGATCAGGCAGGATACTTACGTATCTGTCATCTGTCATAGTCGTATCTTTACGTATCAGGGGTCCCATTTAACGCTAACTGCACACGCCCTATACCATGACAGAGCCTCCGTCAGTTTAAACAGTCCCCTGTTGAGATGTAGGGTCCATGGATTCATGAGGATGTCTCCATATTCGTACACGTCCATCCGCCCGATACAATTGGAAACGAGACTCGTCAGACCAGGCAACGTGTTTCCAGTCATCAACAGTTCAATGGCGGTGTTTGCAGGCCCAGGCGAGGCGTAAAGCTTAGTGTCGTGCAGTCAACAACGGTACACGAGTGGGCCTTCGGCTCCGAAAGCACATATAAATGATGGTCCATTGAATAGTTCGCACGCTGGCACTTGTTGATGCCCCAGCATTGAAATCTGGGCCAATTAGAGAAAGGGTTGCACGTTTGTCCCGTTAGTTCACGATCTTTTGCGGCCGCAGTGATGTCGAAGATTTGTTGTTTTACTGGATTGCCAATATTCACGGTACACTCGTAAAATGGTCGTACGCGAAAATTCAAATTTTATCGCTACCTCGGTGATGCTATATCCCATCTCTCGTGCGTCGACTGTAACACCACGTTCAAACTCACTTAAATCTTGATAACCTGTCATTGTAGCAGCAGTAACCGATCTAGCAACATTGCCATACGCTTGTTGTCTTATATGGGCGCTGCCAACCGCATCACGCTACTCTGATTGGTTCCATACCTCTCTTATTTGCATACGCACGCCTATGCCATTTTTTTTGGCTCTCCGGTGTATGTCTCTGTAAAAAATGAAATGACATTCCATTGTCGATTCGTACAATCGCTTTTAAAGTTCCAATATGTTTCTGTGGAACACCCTATTAAAAATATGAAAAAACTTGATAATATAATTTAAACGGGAAATTTTTTTAGACATTGGCACAGTATATTTACACGTAGGAACATGTTCATATTTTTTAAAAACTACTTGAAAGCAGTATTTAGACTATTTATATAGTTATTCCTTTTCGCCGGAATACTAAAGTATATTCATGGTAAAGTGAGCACTTCTGAAGTAAACTTTTGAAAAATGTCACTGTACTTAAATTGCACATATTTTAACGGGAACACTGGCCGGCGTGCCCCTAGTAAAGTTGGTAACGCCGCAGAGGTAGTATTTCCATGTCTAAGCGTAGAACTAAAAGTATTATGTTAACATTTTTGAATACTGATATTGCTTATTTTGATTTCTGATTTTTCAGTACAGATCAGTTTTTGAAATAAAANAGTTAACATTTTTGAATACTGATATTGCTTATTTTGATTTCTGATTTTTCAGTACAGATCAGTTTTTGAAATAAAAAATATGTAAAATATTTTATAGTAATTTCGAAGTTTCGCTTGACCGACGCACGAATAAAGCGACGAGGCCCATTCCAATGTTAATTTTGCTTGCGGTGAAAGAATACGCAATGTGCATGCAAGTAGATCTCAAGCAGGGCTATTAAAAGTGATCAGTCTACCGCGGACAGCCTACAACTGCGAAAGTGCGCGCAGTGGCTTCTCGCCGCGAACGTAAGTTTCCAACACTTTGCAATTCAATCGAAGCACCAGGTGGTCGGGCGGGACGCGCGCTGCAGAATAATTAATTACACAGTTGCGGAAACTGCTGTCCGCGTCGCCTCACTCCAACGGCAAGGCCCTACGACTTGGCAACATGGCGACGGGAAAACCGCCAGTCATAGCCGAATGATTAACCTGCCTTACACAGTTTGCACCAAATACAAATTTAAAAACCTTTCCCGCTAGTGTAAGGTGAATTCTATTAAGGTTAAAAACAAAACAAGTTTTCTTACATAGATTTTGGCATAGTGATAATTTCCGCCGCTAGGTTCACAGTGTTCAAAAGGGGTTACTATTAATTGAAATTTTAAGCTACTTGAACAATAAAATATAATGATTTTACTCAATTACGTAGTTATTAGATTTTTNCTATTAATTGAAATTTTAAGCTACTTGAACAATAAAATATAATGATTTTACTCAATTACGTAGTTATTAGATTTTTGTTTATAATAACTGCTATTATTTAGTTTCTTTAACGTAGAAAAAAAAATTAAAAGTCTGGCACACATGCGATACTGGCGAAAAATTGTAGTTGCCAAACTAAAGCCATTGAGCTTCTCAACCTGTGTATAGTAATCCTTAGATGTAGTATGCACTTTGATACCAACCTTTAAAAAAATCACTACCCACGTATCACATACATTTGCGCTAGAGGACACACTGCCATGCAGGCTGCCCAGTTAAGTTGGCAGTAAATTAAAAAAGATAGCTCTACGACTTGGCGTTGCATTGCGAGTGTAATGATTAAAAACATGGAGGTAGGAATAACAGGCGATATCATGCTATGGCGTCATTGAGGCTGCATTTTTGTCCACCGCCATGGTGTGATACCCAGAACATTGAAATTATTGAGGTAGGTTTTTGTATTTAATGCATGTAAAATGTAGAAGTTTTTTTTGACAAAACAACAACTATCGAATCTAAACTTTCAGGCTTAATATCAACATGCTATTATACAATAATTTAATTTTAATTTTGACAGGTTAGGTTACCACTGTTCTGGGTTTCACAACATGGCGGAGAGGCTTCATAATTTTATCATTCACATCAACAGAGCAACGCCTTAATTAAATATATGGTTACCGAAGTCAGAGTTTCTTATTATATACCCATAAGACTACGAATTTTCATATCAGTAACATATCTACATTATTAAATTCTCCACGATTTTATTTTAATGACACAAGAAAGACACAGAACACACCTTTCCGTTCTGCACTTTTGTCCATTACATATATTTCTTTCTTCCCAATGGGAAGTTTGTTTTCGTGAGTGTACTCGTACAAGCGCTAAGGGCAACGCCAGCTGAAGCATTCAGTGTTTTCTCGTCTCTAAACGCATGGTCATCTGGCGTGCAACTATGGTAATTAGAGCATTGAATATAAATCATACCAGGGAAGCATAACNCTGGCGTGCAACTATGGTAATTAGAGCATTGAATATAAATCATACCAGGGAAGCATAACGCTAATATGGCCAAAAAAAATGTAGCTTCTGTCTTTACGTACACCACATGAAAACTTTCAGCTTCCCTTTCCAATTTAGGTAAGAGTATCGTAACTGNCATCAACAGAGCAACGCCTTAATTAAATATATGGTTACCGAAGTCAGAGTTTCTTATTATATACCCATAAGACTACAAATTTTCATATCAGTAACATATCTACATTATTAAATACTCCACGATTTTATTTTAATGACACAAGAAAGACACAGAACACACCTTTCCGTTCTGCACTTTTGTCCATTACATATATTTCTTTCTTCCCAATGGGAAGTTTGTTTTCGTGAGTGTACTCGTACAAGCGCTAAGGGCAACGCCAGCTGAAGCATTCAGTGTTTTCTCGTCTCTAAACGCATGGTCATCCGGCGTGCAACTATGGTAATTAGAGCATTGAATATAAATCATACCAGGGAAGCATAACGCGAATATGGCCAAAAATAATTTAGCTTCTGTCTTTACGTACACCACATGAAAACTTTCAGCTTCCCTTTCCAATTTAGGTAAGAGTATCGTAACTGANTAGCTTCTGTCTTTACGTACACCACATGAAAACTTTCAGCTTCCCTTTCCAATTTAGGTAAGAGTATCGTAACTGAAAAAACGCCGTCTGTGAGAAAAAGAACTTTAAGTTATGTTTGCTCAGAGTATGGGTAACAGAACATGTTTCCATTAATGTAAATTATTTCGTCACATTTATTGTAAATAACTCTTTTTCTTAAAGTACAGCGCAACTAAAAATTATTATTTTTTTTTTGGAATAACGAGAGAGTAGTATAATAATTGGCGTTCGGGGACACAGTGTCCAGGGTCCGGAGCAGGAGCCGACCACCCACCATGTTGTGACGTCACAGGCGAAGGTCGTACTCGGTGGCCTAGTCGGATGTTCATCATCCCCCCCCCCTTCCACTACCATTCCCCTACGCCACCCCTCACTAAGCTCACCGGCCCCAAGTCCGCCGAAGAAACGATCCTCAGTAAGCTGCTCACAGCCACAGACACACACTCCTATTCGAAAAGCATTGTCCCCGCAGCCTCATAAACACACTACTCGAGACTGTTGTTCTAAGCGTGCGTTAAAGCGAACGGCGGACTTCGTAAAGTACGGTAATACATCGGTGCGATAGGTCACATGCGGTGGTATTTAATGCTGTAGGAAGTTCACGGTCAAATGAGCGCTTTTGAAATCAACCTTTGTAAATGTCACTGCCGCTAACGGCAATAATTTTAACCGGCACACCGAGTGGTATGCGCCCATTAAAGTTCGTAATGACGGAAAGCAAGTAGNCTCACCGGCCCCAAGTCCGCCGAAGAAACGATCCTCAGTAAGCTGCTCACAGCCACAGACACACACTCCCATTCGAAAAGCATTGTCCCCGCAGCCTCATAAACACACTACTCGAGACTGTTGTTCTAAGCGTGCGTTAAAGCGAACGGCGGACGTCGTAAAGTACGGTAATACATCGGTGCGATAGGTCACATGCGGTGGTATTAAATGCTGTAGAAAGTTCACGGTCAAATGAGCGCTTTTGAAATCAACCTTTGAAAATGTCACTGCCANTTTTGAAATCAACCTTTGAAAATGTCACTGCCACTAACGGCAATAATTTTAACCGGCACACCGAGTGGTATGCGCCCATTAAAGTTCGTAATGACGGAAAGCAAGTAGTTCCATGTCTTAAGGTTTAATTTTAAAATGTAGGTAAATGTTTGTGAATACTTAAATGATGTAATATACTTTCTGGTTTCTTTAGTACGTGTAAGTTACAAAATTAGCAAGTTTTTTTTTTTTTTATATTTACTATTCGGATAATTTCATAGTTTCACTTGACCGACTGATGAATAAAGTTGTCCGGCCCACGGCAATGTTAGTGGTTCATAGATGGAAGAATACGACGTGCGTACGAGAAGATCTTGAGCAGGTCTTTCAGAAGTGCTCGGTTTACCGTGAACTAGCTTAATAAACCTAGTTTTGCAGCCTCGGAGGCGCCAGTCAGCGCGAGGTGATCACTTTCAAGTCCGATCTGCTGTCTTCGCGGCTTATTTGGCAGGTTGCAGCGGCGCAAGCCATAAGGCGAGTCGACATTGCAGGTCACTTGTAGTGTGGTGGGCGATGTGGTTCAGAGGTCCTTATCCGACGTCAGTCGTGGATTTGGGGAGGGGAGAAGGTAGACTTCATTACTAGGAAATTAAGATTGATATCCATCACCTCCCCCCCCTCTCCTCCAGAAACCGTTACAAGGCACGACATTTATTTACCTAAAAGGGTTTTTACCTAACGCCAGGCAAAAGTATTATTTGTGCAAAACGCTACAAGGCGAAATTCTGTAATTGAAACACTTCAAGGGAAACTCAAATTAATAACAAGGTAATTTTTTTTTTTCGTCAAGGTTAACCGCCGTTAGGGAAAACGAAGTTAAGGTTGAACAAAAATAAATTAAAAAAAATAATGGTTTTTTTTTATGAAACGTTGTTAACATTATTAGACGAAACACCGTTGCGCGAAATTATGTTAGGGAATGCGATTTGGGTGAAGCGACTTTGTTCGTTAAAATTTCCTCGATAAACGTGTAGAGTGGGCGGCAGTCGTCTGGGCAGAGCAGTTTCTCTAGTACTAGCCAGTCTGTAGCTCGTCACGGACCGGACTTCATTTGAGCGACAACGGAACGGCCCGGCAACGTACGCGCCATCCCGCAAAAATCCCACCCCAGCCACACCCGTTTGACAGTGTTCGCCCTGCTTCTGCCATCTGAGACTTGTAAGGGGAACCTAGACGCCAATGATAATAGGTATCCTGATACAAATGTTGAGATTTTGAAAGGCAGATTATCACGGAGCTTCGTCGGTACTTCCATGGAATTGGAATGGGAAACTACTTGCGTTGGAATCAATGAGTTTTTATTTTGCTACGTTTTCTGTAAGAACATCATCCGATATTCTCAAAGTTCACAGAAATATTTGGTTTAATTATTAGATGAATTTCAAAGTAAACATAGTAATACGAATGCTTGTCCTGCCTCAGCATTTCTCACGAAAATGTATCTTCTTCAGTTGTGGTTTAGTATCGTGTTTTAAAATAAAGTCTATCATATGACCTGAGTGAGGTTAGCTAAAACTAAACAAATTATATTTTCCGTTAAATAGAAATTTATTTTACAGAGTGTAGACTGAAAAACAAAAACGCACGTTAATTTGGAAAGCCACATACTTATATATATTTTTCAATATTGTTCACTTGTAGATATACACACCTAAGATATGGTATATATTATTTCGGACGGAAATTAATACGCTATATTTAGAAAATCATTTTTCTCAGGTTTTTTAAAATGTTAATTAGAGTTTTTGGCGCATGATAACAGATACAACTATTCTTTGGAAACTGTAAAGATACATATGGACGGACTCTGATGTTATATATATTTGTATATTTACATGTCCATGTGTGTGTGTTTATTTATTGCGTCCATGTACGACGGAAGCACAATAATCAAATAATTATTCAATTCATTTAAATAATGCAGATTGCTGGCACCAACTAAATCATACAAAAGCGCCACAAACACTCACAAGTGGCACAAATATAAACCCCTTAAAGGCAAAAAAGTACCCTTACAACAAACACAAAAATTATTAAATATGCTAAGTTTTCGTAAGTATGTACGAAATAAAATAAAACAAACCAGACTTTCTTCTATTATCAATAAAATATAAACCCAGACGAGACATATCTACCAATAAATAATAAGAAACGAACATGTGGTTATACATTACTTTTTTTTTTATCAATTTATTACATTTTTACGTTGTTATCAAAATTGCAGTAACCATTTGAATAATTCGTTAAAGGTAACGATAGTAAGATTTTGCCAATGTTTTTATAGCCGCCGACAATATACCTCAATAAATAAAATTTATATACATATATACTAACTTAGAACTTCAAAGTTAATCAAATATATTCGAAAGCCTCCTAGAATGCATCCCTTAGATCTTATTGAAAATTTGTAATAAATTTTTAAAAATATAATAACCTCAAACTTAATGGGAATCACATTATTAGTTCGTAAACAACAAAACCCATAAAGTACACTTTTCATCATAACAATTAAACACAGGGTGTTAAATAACATTAAGATTCTATTGAATGTTCGCAAGTTACGTACCTAATAAAATATATTACAATTAATTTCAATGCAAAATATAACTGAAACAAAAAACAAGACACTTTGAAGACAAAATGGGTGAAATTATAACGAATATGTATTTACATATTCATAATTTTTTTAAATAATTTAATCGTTTTGTAGTCTTAGTTGAAGTCTAGCAAACACTTACACGGAACATAGAACTGCTGTCTGGATACGATAACCAGCGCCGTGGACAGACACAGAGCTAAAGCCAGTCAGATGTACACTGAAGAGCCAAAAAAAACTGGTATAGGCGTGCGTATGAAAATAACAGAGGTATGGAACCAATCAGAATAACGCGATGCCGTCGGCAGCTAGAACGGTTACTGCTGCTAAAATGGCAGATTATCATGGTTTAAGTGAGTTTGGACGTGGTGTTATCGTCGGCGCACGAGAGATGGGACATAGCATCTCCGAGGTAGCGATAACATTTGGATGTTCACGTGCGACCATTTCACGAGTGTACCGTGAATATAGGGAATCCGGTAAAACGTCACATCTTCATCATCGCTGCTGCCAGAAAAAGATAGTGAACGAACGGAACAAACGACGACTGACGAGAATCATTAAACGTGACAGACGTGCAACCCTTTCTCAAATTGGCGCAGATTTCAATGCCTCCTGCATACCTTCAGACATTAGTCGAGTCCGTGCCACGTCGTCGTGCGGCACTTCTGCGTGCTCGCGGGGGCCGTACACGATATCAAGTGGCTGTACCAGTTTTTTTGGCTCTTCAGTGTATTAACAGCGTCCCAGTTAAATTTCATCCATTTTGGTGGAGGTATCAATATTTTTGTGATTCTTTGATGCCCTATAACACTTATAATTCGGGACATCTTTTCTCCAAATCTGCTTCGAAAAATGAGAATAGCAGTGAAAATTGTTGCAAAAATTTAGAGCATATCTGTAAAGTCTGTTGAGTGTTAAAAACGGATTTTCTTCATTCGTGATACAACGGGACTGCCGGTCACGATTGTACGCAGCATGTTTATTAAAGATGTGATTTTGAAGGTATATGTGCCTTAAAACACACGCAGTGTAAGCAGGAATACGTCTACAAAGGTCATATCATAATCATAATTAATAAAAAATAAAAAAAAACAATTAGTTTCCTCCTCACCTCTCTTAGCCAAAGGCCATCCGAGGTTTTTGATTATTGTTCTTCTTCACCATCTTCTTTTTGTTATAAATACTTTTTCTTTAATTACCATATTTTCTCATCTCCTTCTTTTAATCAGTTAATCTATTAATCATATTTACCTCTTCTCATTCTTAATTTCTTTATCTTCTTTTTATTATGCTTTCTTCTTTTATCATTTTGACCATATTACTACTTATTCTTCTTTTCTCTTTTTCTTCTTCTCTTCATCCTCTTCTTTAACAACTTCTTCTTCTATCCTTCTCCATATTCCTATTTCTTTCCATTATTTGTATATTTCTATTTCCTTCCTCCTATGTTCCTATTTCTCATCTTATCTTATTCTTCACTTCATCCTCCTCAACAGCCACTTCCTATAATACCCATATTCGACGGGACGCCTCATCTTTATCTAGAGTCTAGAGTCTTCTTCTTCTTCATTCCTTCTTCCTATTCTTTTTTGTTTCCTCCCCTTCTTAGTCTTCTTCATCTACTTCTTTCTTATAGTATCTTCATCTTCTTTTATTATCATTCAATATCTTCTACTTATGTCCTTCTTTCAATCATTTATTCTTTCGACCTTCTTTATTTCATCTTTATTTAAATCTTTACTTTTAAGTTAGAAGTTTTCAAGTTTTTCTTCTTCTTCTTTCCTTTTTTTTCATTTATTCCACACCTTCCTATTCTTCTTCTTCATATTTTTCTTTCTTATGGATTTTAATCTCCTTTTTATTATTCTTTCTTCTTTTATCATTCTTTAAAACCCTCGTCTTTTTAACCATCTTTACTTCTTATTCTTCTTTTCTTTTGTTCTTCTTATTCTCTTCATCCTCTTCATCAACAACTTCATCTTCTATTAGTCTTCTTCATGTTCTTATTTATTTCTCTTATTTGTTTTTTCTATTTTCTTGCTCCTGTTGTTCCTATTTCTCTTCTTCTTCACTNTCTGTAAGAACATCATCCGATATTCTCAAAGTTCACAGAAATATTTGGTTTAATTATTAGATGAATTTCAAAGTAAGCATAGTAATACGAATTCTGGCAATGATATGCTTGTCCTGCCTCACCTATCTCACGAAAATGTATCTTCTTCAGTTGTGGTTTAATATCGTGTTTTAAAATAAAGTCTGTCATATGAACTGAGTGAGGTTAGCTAAAACAAAACAAATTATATTTTCCGTTAAATATAAATTTATTTTACAGTGTGTAGACTGAAAAACAAAAACACACGTTAATTTGGAAAGACACATACTTATATATATTTTCAATATTGTTCACTTGAAGATATACACACCTAAGATATGGTATATATTATTTCAGAAGGAAATTAATACGATTTATTTAGAAAATAAATTTTCTCAGGTTTTTTAAAATATTAATTAGAGTTTTTGGCGCATGCTAACAGATACAACTATTCTTTGGAAACTGTAAAGATACATATGGACGGACTCTGATGTTATACATATATGTATATATACATGTCCATGTGTGTGTGTTTATTTATTGCCTCCATGTACGACGGAAGGACAATATTTAAATAATTATTAAATTCATTTAAATAATGCAGAGTGCTGGCACCAACTAAATCATACAAAAGCGCCACAAACGCAAACAAGTGGCACAAATATAAACCCCTTAAAGGCACAAAGTACCCTTACAACAAACACAAAAATTATTAAATAAGCTAAGTTTTCGTAAGTATGTACGAAATACAATAAAACAAACCAGACTTTCTTCTATTATCAATAAAATATAGACCCAGACGAGACATATCTACCAATAAATAAGAAGAAACGAACATGTGGTTATACATTACTATTTATTTTCATCAATTTATTATATTTTTAACGTTTTTATCAAAATTGCAGTAACCATTTCAATAATTCGTTAAAGGTTACGATAGCAAGATTTTGCCAATGTTTTTATAGCCGCCGACAATATATCTCAATAAATAAAGTTTATATACATATATACTAACTTAGAACTTCAAAGTTAATCAAATATATTCGAAAGCCTCCTAGAATGCATCCCTTAGATCTTATTGAAAATTTGTAATACATTTATAAGAATGTAATAACCTCAAACTTAATGGAAATCACATTATTAGTTCGTGAAAACAACAAAACCCATAAAGTACACACTTTACATCATAACAATTAAACACAGGGTGTTAAATAACATTAATATTGTATTGAATGTTCGCAAGTTACGTACCTAATAAAATATTTCACAATTTGTTCCAATGCAAAATATAATTGAAACAAAAAACAAGACACTTTGAAGACAAAATGGGTGAAATTATAACGAATTTGTATTTACATATTCATAATTTTTTTTAATAATTTAATCGTTTTGTAGACTTAGTTGAAGTCTAGCAAACACTTACACGGAACATAGAACTGCTGTCTGGATACGATAACCAGCGCCGTGGACAGACACAGAGCTAAAGCCAGTCAGATGTACACTGAAGAGGCAAAAAAAAACTGGTACAGACGTGCGCATGCAAATAACAGAGGTATGGAACCAATCGCAAAAACGCGATGCGGTCGGCAGCTAGCTCGGTTACTGCTGCTACAATGGTAGGTTATCAAGATTTAAGCGAGTTTGAACGTGGTGTTATAGTCGGTGCACGAGAAATGGGACATAGCATCTCTGAGGTAGCGATCACATTTGGAAGTTCGCGTACGACCATTTCACGAGGGTACCGTGAATATCGGGAATCCGGTAAAAGATCACATCTTCGTCATCGCTGCGGCCAGAAAAAAATAGTGAACGAACGGGACAAACGACGACTGACGAGAATCATTAAACGTGACAGACGTGCAACCCTTTCTCAAATTGGCGCAGATTTCAATGCCTCCGGCATACCTTCAGACATTAGGCGAGTCCGTGCCACGTCGTCCTGCGGCACTTCTGCGTGCTCGCGGGGGCCCTACACGATATCAAGCTGCTCTACCAGTTTTTTTGGCTCTTCAGTGTATTAACAGCGTCACAGTTAAATTTCATCCATTTTGGTGGAGGTATCAATATTTTTGTGATTCTGTGATGCCATATAACACTTATAATGTCGGGACATCTTTTCTCCAAGTCTGCTTCGAAAAATGAGAATAGCAGTGAAAATTTCTGCAAAAATTTAGAGCATATCTGTAAAGTCTGTTGAGTGTTAAAAGTGGATTTTCTTCATTCGTGATACAACGGACTGCCTGTCATGATTGTACGCAACATGTTTATTAAAGTACTGATTTTGAAGGTATATGTGCCTTAAAACACACGCAGTGTAAGCAGGAATACGTCTACAAAAGTCATATCATAATCATAATTAATAAGAAGGAAAATATAATTTTTTAAAGTGTGCTAAAAAAAATGAAGCACGTGATTTGAAAACACTTACGGGTAATCATGCGAAGTATTTCCCTTGATTCAACACGTAAGGGCTGTTATTTTTAATATAATTTGACGATGATTTAATGCACGGTGTCGGTTGCATGTAATGCAAAGCACTCCGTACTTTCTACTCACGTTCGTGTATCACTGGCGAATTGCGGATCACGCACGCATTTATAAAGAAATTTTTGAATTGATTGGAAAAACATTTTTGACGAGGAAAACTGAGAACACTGTTTGTACATTTTTTAGACTATCAGAACCGACAACATAAAACCAGTCATTTTATTTTTAACCCTAGAAGATTAGGTAATGAAGTTAACGGCGTTAATATCGAAATAGAAATCATAAATATCAACTAATGTTCACAAATTTATATCACTACTTAATCTCATATGGAAGTTGTTGTGGGCATAAATGCATAAATATACACACAAACACACACACACAGCCGATATGAGCGGGAACATCACTTACAAACTCCGCCTAAATCTTTCTTATGGATAAATGCTTCGAAAAATGATGTATTTGACCTGTGGCGGAAAACGATTCCCTATGGGTGGTAAGCGCCCTTGGCGGTGAAGCTTAAACACGAGGTTCTTGTAAATATGTCGGAAAGTATTTGTAAAATGGAAAAATGTCCTTCAGGATAATGTTTAGTTGAGAGAATATCTGAAAGACTTCACATCAGTCACTGCCACCAAGTTTCATTATAGAAAAAAAAAGGGCTGCAACTCTGTGTTTCGCTAATTATCACGTGATGCCGAAGCTTAATTGGGCGCTGTGGGGCGTGAACGTTTGACATTTTTTCGGATATATTAACGGACGCACGATCAACATTATGTCAGGAAACTACCACCAACACAACAAGAGCATCGCACCATGCAGTAAATTACAAAAGGGGTTTCGAATTGTCGACCAACCATTCGATTACATAGCCCACATCAGTGCTGCAGAGATTGACGCATGTATAGTTGTATGCTCGGTAATTCAGTCANTTGACCCACCATTCGATTACATAGCCTACATCGGTGGTGCAGAGATTGACGCATGTATGGTTGTATGCTCGGTAGTTCAGTCGTATGCGTGTATTCGTGCTATAAGGTCGTCTTCTGATGGAGCATGAGTATCATAAACCATATCCTTCATAGTACCTCAAAGAAAGTAATCAAGAAGTGTCAGATCTGGTGACCGTGGGGGCCATGGAACAGGCCCTACAGCGCCTAAGCCATGCTTTTCCGGACGTGAGTTCACACTTGAAAGATAATCGATTAGCCGTCACGCACAAAATGCTAAGTGCTGTCGGTGTTGTTTTGAATCAACCGGTATATGTGTACATATAAGAGTTATATATATTTATATATCTGTAGTGTATGAATCATGAAATATTGAAAGGACTGCGGTTCAGTTTTTAACTATTTTGACATAAATACATGTATGAGTTTATACAGGTAAGTGAATGTGCTGCAGTGGCGTGTGGTTAAGTACTGCAAGGTGAGCTGGTGTTTTCTCAGTGCTGTACACAGTCGGCGCACGCACCGGGAACCAGTGACCAGAGTGGAGGCGGAGAAACTGAATGTATTGCGGCCACTCACGATAGAGCGGTGGCGAAGAACCCATTGCACACGTGCTGCGACGTCAACTGCACTGGTACGTTTAAGTGGCTGAAGTGTGAATTAGCAAACGATCAGGTATAGCAGAGAGCAAAACACAGCTTACCTTCCAACAGTTTACCACACGCCGCTGATGTGATGGTGTTAACAGGATGTACGCCCGGAATATTCTTGATCACGTATCGAAGTTGCAATTTTGCGTTTAGTGTTAATAGGAATCTATTCCAGGCCTTAACGTCATTTTGACGCTGCATTGAAATACAGATAGTCAAATTACAAATCATAACTCTATAATAGATTCCTCCATGCCAAGCCAATTGATAAAAAAAAATTAAAGGAATTTAATAACTCTTTTTTTATTTATTCATATTGTATCAGCGTATGGAGATTGCAGATATGAAAAGACTGTAAATGACAGGACGAAAAAAAAGGGTATAAGAAATGAAAGTATCTAATAAACGAATAAAATAAAACATTAACGTTTCGAAGGTAAACCGTACAAAAACCACATGAACGAAGAAGTTCCTGCATGGAAAATATGAAACAAGCGTAGATATTTGCCAAAGTTTGGAAAATTCATCCTATTGTTGTCGATGTTAAATTAACTTTTAGATTGAGGACAGAGGAAGTAATTATGTTTTAATGTTAACAACCGTGACTCTTGTTTCAGTTGCAGAATAATAATGACATAATTATTAATTTGCGAGCGAAAATATTTTTTTTTATATCAGCGGATACACACAAATAATAACTTCCTTTTTAAACACTAAAGCTTTATAGTATGCACAAATTAAATATCGTTGTATTGTTAAAAGGGTTTTAAGTCCATGAACTTTAGCCAGATTAAAATATATTATACATAACAATAACAAAATATTTTTTACATTATATATGTAAAAAATTAATAGTTGATGTAGATCAAAGGTTTCGGTTAATCACACACCCATTAAATGGGTGGTAAAGAGTTTTTTTTTTTTTAGTTTACTAAGTAACATGGTTAATGGACTTACGTCCTTTTATCATTTCATTATATATATTTATTTATATCATTACAACTCGTACAGAACAGTAGTGGCTACGCAAGCGGAGATTGGGCCTGTACATGTGGAAACGAAGATTACTCACAGGTGACTCACTCCCATTCATCGAGATGCGGGGACCGGTTTCTCAGTCGATCTCCAGCTGCCGGGATGATTCGCCCGCCAGCCGCGCGGGTAGGGAAGAGGAAACCGCTAGCTTGTTGTTGTAGCGGGAGTTTGACCTTGACCATGGCCCATTGACGGCGTTGTGAAGGCCGAGGAGTCTCCACTGCACTCGCGATGAGACGAGTCTCGGTGGGCGGGGTCAGTCCCGTACTTTCCTCCGGGTGGTTGCCCCCATACCCCCGGCCGTTGGAGAGAGTAGATCTTCTTCTTCCTGGCTGCTGGAGGAGGGATCTCCAGTTCAAGGTCGAGCCGCTGCCAGGCAGCTGTCTCCTGAGGCTGCGAAACGCCGAGGACACGATGATTACACCTATAGGCTGTTAACGGTAAAATTAGCACTTTGGAGAACCTTAGTTACTTTTTCTTTCCAGCGATCTTTTATCCTTTAACCGCCTTTGTTAATAAATATCGCCATGTAAGTAATAAACAAAGTGTGTATATTTCATGAAGTTGACGTCTAAGGCTAAAATANTTAGGCTAAAATAAAATAACTTTTTTGACAATCATTCCTTATGAAAGGGCTTTCAAGAGTGCTAACTTATAGTGAACAGTGTATAGCTCACCACCAACTATAGTCTATTGGCGTTTTATTCGCACTTTTTTAATTAAACCTTTTGGGAAAATACCCTACGTGAGGCGTATGTAATTGCTTCCTAAACATGCCACGTGTCACAAGCTTTTTAAACTTGCGTTAACGTGAAGGTCCATTATTTTTGGTTAAATTAATCTTTGACTTATATTTTACCTATAACTTAAAGTATTTATTTACAACTATGTAAGGGAACCAGAATTCTTAAATCCATTTTAATACTTTAAATAAGCGATACTTCATATATCAAAATGATATTGCATTATTAAATATGTATTTCTCAAATGTAATTAAAATCAGAATAGTATAATTTTGTCCAAATGGTATGCATGGTTGCATAGGTAAGTACTTCAATAAGCAATTAAGCTCCGGCTAGATTTAATTCTAGAGTATTACTTTTTCAGACCCCTGATGTGAAATTGGACACAAAGTACGAAAGAATTCCTAGTTCTAAGTATTATACTAAATGAACTTACCATCCGAGTCGCAGATATGTCGGTATAAAATTTACATGTATTTAATAATATTGAATATTTTATTAGATTGGAGTATGCCATGAATATTAAAATAAAAATTAAATTTTCAATTAGTAAAAAGAAATTGTTGTCTTCCGAAAATCAACAAACTCCCTGGCTAACTATACACCGAGGTTCGCTCACGGAATAAAAATGAATGAGCTATCACACAAAATGGAAATAATTATTAAATGGATAAAGTGGCTCTGAAAAAAAAATATATTATGTTAACCTGCCCATATTGACTTACAAAAACTTCTTATTTAGTTTAAGTATGTTACAATGAGTACCACAGCACGAGAGAAAGTTGCATCACAACTAATATAAATAAACCCAGGGCGATAATACGTGTGTTGGTAATGCCTATAGTCGGTTCATGACTGGAAGAGACTTTCTTGAAGCCCTGCTAAAGATCTACTTTCAAGCTCATTTCGTATCCTTCTGCCAAAGGGTAAACAAACATTGCCATGTGGCAGTCACATGGCAATGTTTACATGCAATATTTACATTCCACTGTGTATGTACATGTGTTCGTACATGCACGTACCCATCATAAAAGTAATGTATATATTATTAATGGATGTTCCACAAGCGTAAAGTTTTTAATCTTGAGAATTTCACACAAAAGAATATGTGATGCAAGCGAAAAACATTTAATTATATAAACCCAAAATGTGAGTATTAAAAATTAGATGTTTCGTGTGCGTACCTGTCT
>NQII01008428.1:7905-26130 GCA_002778355.1 Clitarchus hookeri | reverse complement strand
GTTAGCATCACGTCATTAATAATTGACATAATAAGATACAAGTCTTTTCGAAACCCATTTGTAGGCGATAAATTAACAATTACGTTAAAACTTTAGAACTATTTCCTCTCTTTGTACTGGCAACCTAACGGCAGAACTGTATCCGCGCTCGCCGCTGTTTGTAATGTTATATGCATGTAGCTAACGGCTAGGCTGTTGATTTTCAAAAGTTTCTTCCAGTCGTGAACCGACTATAGTAAGAAATAGTTCCTATGCAAAATAGTATTAAACTGATCGCTCGCAAATGTGGAGCGTTGGCCGTCTGGTGTAATTTTCCAATCTTTTTCTACATGAGGCGGATGAATATCGTGAAAGTAGAACTTCAGCAGGGCTTAAGAAAAGTTGCAAGTAACCGTGAATGTAATATAAACACTTTCGACAGTGATATTATAACCGTTTCCCTGACACAACCTTAAAAATATTCGTAAGTATTATCTGATATATTTAAATAACCTCCATAATGAATAACAAAATTTAATTCTATTTATTAAAAGCCTTGCCTAGAATATATAAAATCAAACTTTTATATATTTCTGGAATTCAGTTAAACACGTGGACATTACAAATAAAGCCCTCAAAATAAATTAAGATAAAAAATCAAGAATAAAATATCGTTTTTATAATTACTCATAACAGTCATGGTTTAGTTGCTGGTGTGTCACAAAATAAATATAAATAATTCTTAAAAATAATAATTGAGAGTTTTTCTTTTAAAGCGTAAAACTATCTAGATTTTGGAAATTATACAACTTATACTGATTTATTCCACAATAATAGTAGAAATCTTATACATTCCTGTAATAAGGGGTAATAATATTTTATGATTTGTTTATCAGAATTTATATGCGGTGTCTACAAATTAAGTACTATTTTGCGAAAAAAATAAATTAAAATTTTTTACTTTGTCCCGCATTGAAAATCCATACTAATATTAAATCCGAAGACCATTTGAGCTTATTCAAATATATTTACAAATATATCGCAGTATTTTTTTACACCAGGACGATGTAAAATATATAGATTTAAAAACGTAGTCTGCAAGAAAATTTTTGTAACAATTTTTGTTATGCGATGGAAGTTTCTGTCTTAGGGGTGTGTGTTTATGCATATGTATACATAATCATTTTACATCAGTAAATATATAAATCATGAGCTTTGCTTCTATGAGAATTTTCGCACTTTGTGCGTTTAACTAATTCCTATGTAATTGCGAGAGAACTACCCATAGACTAACGATGAGGTAGACCGGCTATCGTCTTCTGCACATGTGCCCAACATTGACTTACCACACACCTACATAACTGTCAAATTCACTTAGACACAGTGATATATGTTTTTGTTTAGAAATTAATTTTATTTTTTATACCAATAAAATTGTTTTAACAATTTGAACTTAATAGAATGGCTTTAAAAATTGGTATTGGTCGTATACAAAAATCTCAAAGCACGTGGTTAAATACACATTGATCTAAACTCAAATCCTAATCACGTCGTTTATGATAGTAATATTTGCAGAAAAGCCGTCCAATTTTGGGATACAGAGTAGCATTGCGCATCTTTGTCACTCACTCTACCGCGTGTTTTCTCTTTCGGCCCCACTATGAGTTCTATGAAGAAAAATATATAACTATTGTACTCTCTTGCACTGCCTTTGCTCTGGGGCTGTATATTTGTGACTAGTTTCTTACAGTCCACCTGACTGAACTGCGATTTTGTGGGTCTTGGACCCACTGTTGTATGAAATTTCGTTGTTCAGTTTATCTTGAATTTGCTTCCAACAGCTAGCAAAATTCGTTCCAGTAACCAAGTTACTCTTTCAATACATCGTTAATACACTCAAGAGCCAAAAAAACTGATACACCTGCCTAATATCGTGTAGGGCCACCGCGAGCACGCAGAAATGCCGCAAGACGACGTGGCATGGACTTGACTAATGTCTGAAGGTATGCAGAAGGCAATTTTCACCATGAATCCTGCAGGGCAGTCCACAAATCCAATCTGCGCCAATTTGAGAAAGGGTTGCACGTCTGTCGCGTTTAATGATTCACGTCAGTCGTCGTTTGTACCGTTCGTTCACGATCTTTTCCCGGCCGCAGTGACATAGAAGATGTGAGGTTTTACCGGATTCTCGATATTCACGGTACACTTGTGAAATGGTCGTACGGGAACATCCAAATGTTATCGCTACCTCGGAGATGCTATATACCATCTCTCGTGCGCCTACTATAACACCACGTTCAAACTCACTTAAATCTTGATAACCTGCCATTGTAGCAGCAGTCATCGATCTAGCTGCCGACCGCATCGCGTATCTGTGATTGGTTCCATACCTCTGTTATTTGCATACGCACGCCTATACCAGTTTTTTTGGCTCTTCAGCGTACGACAAAAATCAGATAGATGTTTGGTAGCATTCAGATCTTGTTAATAATACACGCAGTTTTATTATTGCATTTTCGTCTGTGGTTTTACTTGCAACTGTAGTCCTACGTAGGCTACTATAGTTAAAGAAAAGACATATCCTTTACCCGAAAACCCTTTACAGTATTTTGTTTCATGACCCAACATTATGATAGTAGCACAAATATTTCGTCGCCGCTTCTCTGAAACTCGATAAAATGACTGTTATTTTGTCAGACTGCACTAAAATAGTTGAGCTCTCATCTATGTTGCAACTCGTTGAAAGGCATAACTACAAAAACGGCACCCGTAGTTAGTGCTTGATTAGAGTCCCGAATAAATCAAAATGGAAAAGTAACAGCAGTTCGGCTTACCTAATTATATGAGTCTGGCAGAATGGCCTTCGTGGTAATTGGCCCTCCAGTAATGACGGAATGAAAAGTCTCGCAATGCGGTGCTTGTTTGGTTCAGCAAAATAATGAACTCATTGCATTCATTTTTACTTTGCACGTGGCTTAACATGTAATCTCTAAGTGAATTCACGATCTTGACGTGGCTTAACCAACCTCAAAACACTGAACGCTTGATAAGTTATTCCTGCCAGAAACAAAAGTGTTTTCGTGATTTGTAGCAGCTTGAGCGACGGGGACTCTGAAACTAGGACAAATTTCAGATAACTATCGATGTCCCAGCAAACACAATCATTAAGTTATCCTCGCCGTCTTCAAAATTGTATAATATTGCGAAACACACGTAGGTACAGGATATATGCGTAATATAAAAAAAAGTTGATAATCAGCGACAGACCAAAATTAAATAATTGGGAATTAATTTTTCCGATTTTATTTAAGGCAATATTATTTAACCATAGTTATCCGGTTTTTTAGTAACTGTAGGTGAAGTTTCTTTAAATCAAAACTTCAGATTAAAAAAAACCATTAAGTATAGTTTTTTTTTGCTAACAACTTCCGTTACAGTTCACAGTTACTTAACGCGTCGTCATAACTATACTTGATGCAGTGAAATACGTGACATGCGTAACGCTAACGACATCTGTGTGATGGGTTTTAAAATATAGGACGACATCTTCGACCTGAACAGTTTATACGAATGGCCGCACCAGTTTAGTTGTTTTCCTTGGCGTTCGTAGATGACACCATATATTTTCTCATTTCGCAACGAGCACACTTTCGTTAAGGCTAGCAGGTGGAAAGGTTAGCTTGTGCCCTATTCTAATATCAGCTCGAATTGTTATTTAGTGTTCTGTACAGCATATAAGTTGTTTGTACAGATTTTTTAAAAGACTTACACGTGCAGTTTTCTTCCAAGTTATTGTATCGAGGTGATATGACATTCATAATAATACGAGCAAAATTGACTGCAAAATAAATAATTATGATTTCAGTCTACGCTTGTATTACAAGAAATTGCGAGATTTATAAAAGCAGCACGAGTAACGCGCTTGTGGCAACTACAGTATATGCTGTTCACGATAAAGTGAGCACTTTTGAAGCCCTCTCATTTGAAATACTAGTCAATAAATATATTTTATTGTAGCCTTTGACGTTAACTTTCGAGTCCGGTGGTATAACTAAAATTACGTTCATTACTTACATGGAAATATTTATTTTTAAAAACGGCGGAAGGATAAAAATGACTGATACGGGAAAAGTAACTAGGACCTCAAGAGTGCTTACTTTACCGTGAATAGCCTATAGCTATACGGGAATATGTCATGGACACCCCTACCGTGTATTGATCCTAGCGCTCCTCTATCTGTACTCTCGCTACAGGCAGATTCTCCAACTTCCGGTGCCCAAAAGAAAGCTCATCGCCCAACCGGAATCATAGTTACTCCCGCCAGCGGGCGTGATTAGTACATTTAAGTCTATTTTTATTAAAATTTAATATAATTTTTATTTTATTAGATATTTTTATTTCTGTAATATAAGTTATTTTACTGGTTGTGATATTATATCTTATTCATTAATTTTATTGATATTTTTTATTTGTAGATTAATTATTATGGCTAGTGAATCTATTTATTTTATAGGTTACTATAGTAATATATTTATTTTTTTTGTAGTTTTATTCTTTTTAATATTATTTATATATTTTTCTGGTAATAGATTGGTGGAGCGGAAAAGGGAACACAGAAGTAGGGAAAAGTCTCAACCCCGAGAAGAACATTTTTGACAACCGGCAACGTCCGACACGTTTCCTACGTAACAAACTCTGAACCTGTCCTTCGCCGGTGATCGAACGAGAATCAGCGTGTTCGTAGGGCAGCGCGTTAGCGAAGTGATCACCGCGGCGTCATAACTAGGCGCCTATTCTCCAAAAGAGATTTAACTTTTTCAGTACCGGTAGTTCTTTAATTAATGGTCTCAGGAGTTGCAAAAAAAAAAAGCAATGAATTACGTGATTCATTGACACGTGCTGAACTTTGGGAAGCACAGTGCTTCCTCGCCTGCAACCTAGGCGAACCGGTTTCCACTCCCGGCGGTATCACCCCCGGATTTTCGCAAGTGGGAATAACGCTGGATGATGCCGCTGGTTGGCGGGTATTCTTGGGGATCTCCCGTTTCCGCCCGGGCCTTCAATCCGACGCTGTTCCGTACTCACCTCGCTTCACCTTCATCGGCTCTCAATACCTCGTTGTTAAGAGTCGCCAAAATCTCTTCTCTCACTCACAGTGTTTCCGCTCTGTCGCATTCAGTCGTAGGCTTATTTTTTTAACTGTACGCTACACATAACAGTTCAGAACTACGCAAGATATAAATTAAAACCTTAAGTTTACACGATAAAGGACATAACTCAATAACAGGAATAAGGAAATAAGGTAGAATTATTTGATACTTCTTTAAAAAAAACTGTACTGAAAATTAGGTATCATAGAGCACTTGTTTGTGTTTTAAACACGTAGATTTTTTCCACATATGTATTATGGACCTGACTTAAAAAAAAATTGTTGTTTTTGATACACATGCCTTAGAAATGTTCAACTGTGCTGTAATTTCCGTTGTGATTTGTTGTACTTCCTATTCTAACAATTTGGCACATAATGGTCGGTAATGTCTTTTTCCCCAATTTTATACACCACAGCAGCACAAAACTTCCCTTGAAATTGTATGTTTCGGTATGGGTGGTAATAAAAGGTGAATTTATAATTTCTCGGTAACAAACCTGTAATGTTATCTTTCCCGTGGAAATAGAACTAAAACTAACTAATGCTAGAAACCCCATCTAGCTAACTCAGTTGGTAAGAAACACAAGAGTATTTAATTGTCAAATACGGCGAATTAATAGCTTTTTTTTTGTTATAACGTGAATTCAATTAACAAAAATAAAAACTCGTTTGCAAATTTATTAAGGTCCTCGTTTGGTTTTATTTTTAAAGTTTATTTATATAGGCAATTATAGAAAACTATTTCAAGGAAAAAGTTATAAATAATTGTCATAAATTTTTACGCAAAAATGTGTACGATAATTCCAGATTTATGTAATCGTTTCTAAAATCATAACTTGCAAGTTATTTAACCGATTTGAATAATTTAATCATGCTAGAATGTGTTTCAGAAAGATACAATGTTAGGGAATTATATACCATAGATGGCACCAAAAGTTTGAAAACAGGGAAGCATTTTAACAAATTGACTAATGGTCTTGAACTTTCGACGGGTACTTAAGCAATAAGAAAAATTTATAAATCACAGCCGTTGGATGGTTTGGAAGTCAGTAATATCGTTGGGCACTGGACGTCTTATCGCACAGTAGTGGCCAAATATAATATTCTTTTGTTATAGTGTAAGGTTCACACTGGGTCCAAATGTGTTAATATGCAGTTATACGCACGCATCGCCATTTACGTGCCGAGGAAGTGTGGGTTCACCGTAACGGCCTCGTTATTTTCTCTCGCCGTTACGTATGAGTAATAATTAGCGGCTCTGGAGGTGAAAGTGTGTTTGGCACAACACGCGAAGGTCGGCCTTTCGACGAGAAAATCCCCCTCCCCCCACCACCAAAAAAGGCGGGCCATTTCAGATAGGTAATAACGATATATATTTTATGACCGCTTACCACATAATGACGTTCTTGCCGTTCCCATCGCAGCAATCCAGGACGCCCGTGGCCGTGCGGTCAGAGTTGTTTGGTCCAATCGCCGCACAGAAAAGACAGGTATACAGAAACGAGAAAGGCCTGTTGGTGCTCCGTGACGTAAGAGTGTGTACTTAGCTGCTGATTGGTCATGCTGCCGTGTCATGTGTGGTGAGCCAGACTGAGGTTATGTATGAGATCCTGTTCCTTCGTGTGAGGGTTGGTTCTTGCACGACACCTCTCGTGATTCAGTTTTTGAGCGCCAATCATTTTTAGTTGTTCTGATTCCAATACAATTAAAGAAGTCTCGTCATCTCTTAAGCCTTGCTATACAAAACCGCGTGACTTCGATACGTAAACTATTAACAATTGATCGGAGGAGATAGATAGGTCTTAACGTCTCGTCGAACATCTAGGTCAGTGGTACTTAGACTTTTTTTAATGGGCCATATTAAGAAAAACTAAGACCACCGCGGGCCGCACTTACGACACCTGACATAATAATATTTGTGAACTAAAAGTAGGTAGGTGATTCCATGACACTTAAAATTCGGAGTGTAGTGTATCGTCTTGCAAGTCGTTTGTTTATTCGTTCGATACGGTGATGGCGGGTGGAGGTAGTACATCAAAAATATGTACAGAAGTCACCTGACTGATAAAATAATGAAAAATATCGTCTAGTTTCATCAGTAACTTTAACTTTAAATAAATTCGTATTTTGAATTTATTTTTTATTGTTGTAAGAGACAGGCTAAAAATAATAATTTGGTAACTAGTATCTACTGAAGCCGGCGAGAGCGGGCCACAAAGAATGGGCCCGCGGGCCGCAGTTTGAAAACCCCTGGTCCAGATCATTACATTCGAAGAGCAAGTTCCTCAGAGAAGCAGGAAAGGGGAAATACTCAGCCAGACTATCCCGACATCAGCGCGAAGATATTCAGAGAAACCATTCAAAATGAAGTTGGGATTTCCGTACAGGAGAATCAAACCCAGGTCTTCCAGGACATGGGACCGGAAGTTAACCACCGCGCCGTACCGCTCTGGTTTGATCGTCGAAGAACACTAGTAATTTCGAGAAGCAGTTTTGGCCCTCCGCAACGCAGATATGATTTCGGTTTACGGGGTAATACTGACAAAAATTATTAAAAACCTCCCTTAAAACTGCGGGTACTCCATTTCCTGAGTAACAAAATTCCTTTCGTTTCCATGGTTCACCTTGTGTCGCAGGACTTAATGTTACATTGCAGATTCGTATAATTAACTTGCGATTTGTGAATGACGAAGCCAAACGTTCTCCCACACGCTTGGCAGTAGAGAGAGAAAGTGGAAAATTATTATTTACGTTGTGAGGGCCAACGATGTTCCCTGTTTCTGGTAATAATGGTTGATATCCACTTAAATGATTAATAATCCATGAATAAAAAATATATTTTATAAACAGAACTGAATAATACGATCATTAAGACATGTTAATTTACAACATTCAATAATCAATAAATGAAAACTACATACACTGACTTATTTCACTTGGGACCTTGCATGAGTTTAAATATCTAGCGGCGTGTAAGTTTTACCAATCGCGAGTTCCATTTTTCGTAGCATCAGTTGAAAAAATCATGTTTGTTAATGAAATATATATTTTTTTAATTAAGACACATGATATGAATTAACTGATATACTGGAATGGCATACACAGCACTTATTTGTCAACCAATAAAATTTAAGTACCGAACCCGCATTCCCATAACTAATTGCAGTTTATATGAGCATAGGGACCGTGGCGGTGTAGTGGTTAGACTACTTGCCTTCTACCTAACAGAACAGGGTTCGTTTCCCCGCAGAGTCACTCCCACATTTTCGCACGTGGGAATAGAGCTTGGCAATGCCGCTGGTCGGTGGGTTTTCTCGGCGATCTACCGTTTCCCCCCGTCCTTTCAATCCGACGCTGCACCATACTCACCTCACTCGAACCTTATCAGCTCTCAAGATCTCGATGCTAAGAGCCACCCAAATCTCTCTCTCTCCAGTTACACACGTCAACAAAATGGCGTCGCTTGTCGCCAAATACGTTGCTGGGCCGTTCGCCATTCAGCGCCCGGTAACCTACTCGCCAGCCGGCAGCCCAGCCAATGGTGAACTCCTCACAGCCTCCGGTAGCCAATCCCTAAGCTTATTAGTGCGTGCGATCAGAGAATGGGCACACCCACATCAAAGGAACCTAAATGCAATTTCTTCTCTGCGTACTTTAATTCTCTGTGGTCCAGGCCTTCTGTACACGCGACCTGTGTTCCTGTAGGCTTTGCACCTACTTCCCCACGCGCAGCAAGGTGTTTCAACACATCAACANTGTACACGCGACCTGTGTTCCTGTAGGCTTTGCACCTACTTCCCCACGCGCAGCAAGGTGTTTCAACACATCAACACTTCCATTCCCATTGCAGACAACAATTGTCTGCAATGGGAATGGAAGGTTGTATTTGGCCGGTGCTGTACCCTGCGGGGCTTCATGCCCCATGATCTTCCCCCGTCAGCAACTGATTCGTAAACCGCACTACTGCTTTCAGTAGGGCCAGTGACATTTCGCATAAAAATCGGAGCACACAGNTGTACACGCGACCTGTGTTCCTGTAGGCTTTGCACCTACTTCCCCACGCGCAGCAAGGTGTTTCAACACATCAACATTTCCATTCCCATTGCAGACAACAATTGTCTGCAATGGGAATGGAAGGTTGTATTTGGCCGGTGCTGTACCCTGCGGGGCTTCATGCCCCATGATCTTCCCCCGTGAGCAACTGATTCGTAAACCGCACTACTGCTTTCAGTAGGGCCAGTGACATTTCGCATAAAAATCGGAGCACACAGNCAGCAACTGATTCGTAAACCGCACTACTGCTTTCAGTAGGGCCAGTGACATTTCGCATAAAAATCGGAGCACACAGTAGACTTCAATACTACATACACACACCTCAGCTGTTGTTATTCCTCCATTGGCTGCTGGTACCGTGTCAGTCTTTGACCAAGCCACTCAGGACTAAGTAACTCCGAAACCGAACCTTCGTGATTCGTGCGCAAACGGTTAACACGTGCCAGAACATTTTTTAGGCAATCAAAGAAGCTGGACGACCCTAGAGTGCGTTGGACTGTATCTTGTCTCGAAATATATTCGCGAAATATCACTGCCCCTAACTATCAGTTATCACTGGTTCACATCACTGATCACCAAACACAAAGCCTACATCTTATTGGTGGTTTTGGGGGAACTTCTATTTCAGCTCAAGTGCAGCACGCATGGAAACATTTCTTACTTGCACCACCAGAAACCATACATTATTGTGGGAATGAAAGAGTTTAAGACCACGCTTCAGTGAAGCTCGAGCAGCTCTGCATTTGATAATGTTTTTGTATTTAAAAAAAACTCTCATGGATATAAATTCACTGTTCCGCTATTGTTTAACAGAATCTTACAAGAACATTACAACCCAGAGACAATAATTCTCTTAACTACGGAATATACTTTCATTTTAACTACCCAAAATAACAATATTGATCGCAAAACCTTTTTTAACAATGAAGGTTATTTGAATGGGGAAAACGTTGATTGTTGCCCTATTGACTGATAACCAGCCAGATATGCTGAAAGGTTAGCTGTGTTTTGCTCTGTGCTATAGCTAATCGTTTGCTAGTTTACAAATCGGCAACTTATTCGTAGTAGTGCAGTTGACGTATCGGCACGTTACATCAACTGCCTCGCCGCTCTCTCGTAAGTGGCCGCAATGCGTACGTTAAAAGTTTCTCCCGGCTCCACTCTGGTCACTGGTTCCTGCTGCGTGCGTCGAGTGTGTACAGCTCTGAGCAAGCACCAGCTCACCTTGCAACACTTCGCCACACGCCACTGGGAGGGCAATGAGTATGAAAACAGAATCCAAAAGAAATTTTGTTCCTGCAGTGGTGGACATAGGTGACTCACTTCTAATTTCTTTGTATTGTCGGTGAATGTGTCCAGACCTCAGCATGCATGTTTGATTTGTGTGCATACAAAGTTTGTGAGATTTAACTAAAGTCTCCTTCAGTCATACTGCGTTGTTCATCAAATCGGTAACTGGTAAGACGGCCCTAGCTTAAGAATATTACATTTAATAATTTACATGATAGGAAAAGCTATCCGTGAGAAGCTCTCTTTTCCTTTCATTTACTACGCCAAAGGGTTTTTCTTCTTCTGTGTATACCATTGGGTAGCTTTAAATTTCACTTTTCTACATCAGAATCTGATATAAAACCTGTCAAACGTTTGTNCTGTGTATACCATTGGGTAGCTTTAAATTTCACTTTTCTACATCAGAATCTGATATAAAACCTGTCAAACGTTTGTACACTAATTGTTAAAACTGCGTTTCAATTTGCGCCCTGATTTTCGCCCGGATTTACACTCCCTAAACAAAAGCGTTTATGTAAAATAGCAATAACTGCGCTACAAAACACTCCCTTTGCTGCTACAACTGCTCTGTTGTGTCAAAATAAATTTACCGTCAATTATGTACTACCGCAAAGTAGGTTTACTGCAGACAAAGGTTTCGTTTTATCTGTGTATTAACGGCAATGATAAACTTGCGTCGCCTTTAAATAATTCAGCAGTATTCTCTGTGTTAAAGCCAGATACTGTTTATCGAAGGTTAAAACATAATGTTGATACACTTATTGGTAACATNCTGTGTATACCATTGGGTAGCTTTAAATTTCACTTTTCTACATCAGAATCTGATATAAAACCTGTCAAACGTTTGTTCACTAATTGTTAAAACTGCGTTTCAATTTGCGCCCTGATTTTCGCCCGGATTTACACTCCCTAAACAAAAGCGTTTATGTAAAATAGCAATAACTGCGCTACAAAACACTCCCTTTGCTGCAACAACTGCTCTGTTGTGTCAAAATAAATTTACCGTCAATTATGTACTACCGCAAAGTAGGTTTACTGCAGACAAAGGTTTCGTTTTATCTGTGTATTAACGGCAATGATAAACTTGCGTCGCCTTTAAATAATTCAGTAGTATTCTCTGTGTTAAAGCCAGATACTGTTTATCGAAGGTTAAAACATAATGTTGATACACTTATTGGTAACATNCAGTATTCTCTGTGTTAAAGCCAGATACTGTTTATCGAAGGTTAAAACATAATGTTGATACACTTATTGGTAACATAGCATTTATTTAGGCTCGTTATGTAATTAAAGATATATGAAATGAAAGAGAAATTTTAATATCACCTAACTCTTTCTATTTGTAGTGAAAACAAAACGAGATCAAATAAAAGCGTTTCTTTACTATAAAAAATGTTAATAACGACGTTATATATATGTTAATATACATATAACGAAGAAATTTAATAACAGCAATCAAAAATTTCTTTAACTTTCCCTTTGAATTAAAGCAAGATTTTGTTACTGTACACCAAGAGCCTCAAATAAATGTTTTTCGTCGATGTAAAGAAAACTTCGGTCGTGTTTCTCTTTGCAATGTAGACACCCCGCAAAATTCGCGTATTTAGTGGCTGCATATTAAATTCCAAAACGTTGTACGCTCTTTTGACATTTGTCATTGGCCGACAGAACTTGTGCGGCACGTCCCAAGGACGATTTTGGCCAATATTTGAGGTTGAACTGTTAAGCAATTGCTATACAGTCGAGCAGTCGCGCAGGTTAATGACGTCATTAAGTGGCCAGTAGCCAAACAATTCTTGAACTGGGCTTATATAATTATAAGACAGTTGGTTCTATCATGTTATACGTGGTTCACGGTGAATTAATGACTCCTGAAATCGACATTTGGAAAACGATATCTCTTATACATGCACATATTTTAACGGGTACACTGATTGGCATGCGCCCAATAAAGTTGGCAATGCCGTACGGGAAATACTTACACGTCTTAAATTTAATTAAAAGTCTTCGGTTTTAATGCATATAAGGGCAAATATTAGCAAGTTTGGAAAAAATTTACTTTTCTACTAATTTTGCTGCCTCATTTGACTGACACATGAATAAAGTTATAAGGTACATAGCAATGCTAATTCAACATATAGGGGAAGAATAAACAATTCTCAAACAAACATACCTTGAGAAGGGCTTTCAAAATTGCTCGGTTTACCGTGAACAGCATTTAATTTCATTATCGTTCAGAACAGATCGAGGAAGAGAAAGTGAACAGATTTCGGTGGCTCTTAACATCGAGGTGTTGAGATCCGATGAGGGTAAAGCGAAGTGAGTATGGAGCAGCGCCAGAATGCAAAAGTGGGAGAAACGTGATATCTCTGAAGAAATCCGCTGACCGGCATCGTCCGGCAAAGATTCCCACACGCGAAAGTCCGGGAGTGACCCCACCGGGAATCGAACCCAATTCGCCTAGGAGGGAGGCGATAAGTCTGACCACTACGCCATTGCGGCCCCCAGAACAGTTTCAATTCCGGGCAACGAAGGCCGCGGGCAGCCGCAGTAATCTGCGATGGCGGGCCGGCTGGCGTGATCACAGAAGGCGGTGGGCAATTTGCAAGGTGGTGAATGGCGGGCAAGCGTGGCTCGTTTCGCCGTTGACCTCGACGTGGTGGTAGCCGGGGGGTCAACCAGCAAGGCGGGAAGGGTCAGAGGTCGAGCACGCCCCCCCTTCTGCTGCAGCCGAAGGACGTTCTCTCGCCAACACCGGTCTCATTCAAGGTTACGGGAGATGCAAACGGAAGTGACTGACGTCTGCTAGCGGATACCCGAACCCGCGAAATGGCAACAGAACGCTTCGTAAATGCGTGCAGCGGCGGACGGAATTCTTACCCGAAAAATACTACTCAGTTGCCCAAAACATAATACCCACCTAAATAGTACTTCATAACAGTGAATACACAAACCTCCTAACAGAATAGTTCCAGAAAAAAGAGAATGGTCAAGAAATTTCAATAAAATCGTCAAAATTTTAAGCCGAAACTTCCACGAAACTTACGTACTCGCACTAAAACCAACTTCAAATCACATGAAACTGGTAACATTGCGAAATCCATGTACATCTTTGTCATATTGTATTAATTTTAATTATCACCGTATATGTGGTCACAAACGATGAACAACGAAGAGCAGGTCAAGCCCAAGACTCGTCTATGTACAATAATGTAGTGATGTTATAGTTTTCAATACAAAAGGTAATGTGATCCAAAACGTGACGCCATTGTTAGATGTATTTTGAAAAGTTGTATTAAGCTTCTTTGGCTTCTTAGTATAATTTTAGTTTGTCACAGTTCCCATTAGTAGTTCCGACAGTATTAGTTTAGAAAATACGTTCCTAGATAATAAAGTAAGCCGTGCGCTTAATGCCAAAAATTTACAACATATTAGATATAATGAAAACAGAAATTTTATGGAATGGCTGGAACTTAAATCTATCAATTATGATTATTTATTTGTTAGTTGCATTATAATTTTACAAAATGATAATAACTGCTTCTCCAATAACTTCAATTAATATGTTGAAAAATGTGTGCTTAAGTGATACCTGAGCGCCGTTTTGTGTGTTTTTTTTGGGGGGAGCTGTGGTTCTCAAGAACAAAGAAATCCTAGGTTCCAGTATAAAAATTCCTATAAAGAAAAAATATTTTTTACGAAATTGATTGCTTATTTGACTGGTAAAATTAAATTGACCTTCAGCTTCTATAGGCTTCACGGTGTTTAGTTATCAGACGAACGGCTTACTGCTATTGCGAAACGAGTTCGGTTTTCCCATGTGAATTCACCTGTGAGAAATGCGGCAGATGTTTCCTTTGGTATGCAGGTGTTCTAGAGATGCTCACACTTCCCCCACCACTGTTTCCCTTCGTTGCTCCATTTCTACCTCCATTCAACTTTGTCGGCTGTGAAGAACCGCAGCTTGATCCTCACCTGTTCAGCGCTTCTATAAAAATATCTCACACGCTTACGACAACGTCCCAAGGCCATGGTAGATATCATGTTGCTTTATTAATAAATCATACTTTTTTGAGCAATGTCGCGAGTGAGTTTGACCCTTTCGCCTATCGAGCATGACTGCTTTAGCGTGCGTGGCAAACGAGTAGCGATTCCTGATAAATATTCTTCGTTGTTCTGTTGGTTTGAACTTTCGGTCAAGTGAGATCCTGCTCCTTTGCCGTTCTCGGATTTAGTTATCTGTGTTAAGTGAAGAATTATTGGTAGAGACCCCATCATTTCACGTACAAGTTTTTTATGCTCTGTTCATACTTGGAATGTGCCCAGTAAAGTAGGTAACGATGGAGGGGAAAGTAGTTCCGTGTCTTTACAGTTGAATTAAAAATGTTAGGTATACAATCGTGAATACTAAAATAATTAATTTAACTTCAGGTTTTTTTTTCATTCTTTCAAATATGAGAATCAACAAAATTATAAAAAATTTAATTATATTATATTTTCGCAGTTTCACATGACCGACGCATGGATAAATTTATCATGCCCATTACAATGTTATTTAAACATATGGTGGAAGAATACGCAATTCACATACAAGTAGATTTTAAGCAGGTATTTTTAAGTGTTAAAATATTTGTATGCTTTACAAACAATTATTTAGACACTAGTTTCCAAAGATTTTCTAGTTTCTCTGCAAATACGAAATTGTTTTTTTTCTTAACATCGTTATCTGAAACATACAAAATGGTTAATGAAGCTTATAGTTTAAATAATAATTGAATTGTACAATTATTTCTTGTTATAATTCAGCATTTGTTCTGCAAATTCCGTATTAACCTTACGTAAGTAAAATTTCATCAAATTTGCTTGTATTGTTGCAAAAATAATCCTTTCAACTATATTCCGGCAAAAAAATTTTTGTAAAAATACAAAACAATTTTACAGGGTTGACTTCATAAGTGTTTGTTTTAGTTTCTGGAGTGTCACTGTACCTCCGTTTGTTTGACTGGACCTGCATGTATCTGAGCCAATAGTAAGAAATTAACGTTTGAGTGGCTTAAATATGTGTGGCCGAGTCAACCAGCAGAATATGTTATGCCTGGGGAAGCAACCAGTGAACAACTGACCTCTGCTCGAGTATGTAAAGGACAGAGAAGTNAGAGCAAAGTCTAGTATGGCAATGATACGCTGTAAAAAAATTTCTGGTAGACTTCCTAAACTCTAAGGGAAGTATTTAACCTGTACAATATATATAAATAATGCCACACATCAAGCTGCACATACAGGAATGTCCTGCATTGCTACTTTACATAGTTGGAAACTTCCCTACGCATTTGACTGTTTACTCAGCAAATGTGTACTAAAATTAATGTATAGTGGAAAAAATTACCATTCCCGCTTTGTTACTTAGCACATGCACTGGTATGGTAAATTTCCAAATAATTTATTAGCGTGTACTTAACGCGAAACGGTAGGGCCTGTATTTGTTGGTTTTCGTAAACATGAAACTAACACCATGCGAACTTGAAAGAGGACCTGCCCTGCATTATTTTTGTACATCCATCCGAGTAAGTTCAACGGGTACACTTGCTTGTGGAATCACAAACATTTGGTACATTCAAATCACATTTATGAAATCATTGTTGATGTTTCGCTTACAGCAGTAGTATTTGCGAGAGCAATGACTGAAAGTTCATATTGTTACAAATATGAACTAAAAAACTGATATATGGCAGCAGATGCGTGCAATTTTCATCGTTTCTGGTGATAGCTTAAAATTGATTTGTTATACGTTACCTAAAGATAATTAAATTCTTGTTGCAATATAAGTTTCTGAGGAGCGGTGCCCGTTGCTAGCTAACAAATTTTATTTTATACATAGCGTGTAAACCAATTACGTGTAATAATTAAAAGGTTAAAATAATAAAAAACTAATGAATCTAATTATGTAGCCGCAAATTTCTTCGTACAGAAATTTCAGCAACTTGTTTCGTAGCTTCCGTTTTTAAAAGAAGAAGCAAGATTTTTCTTGTGAAAACACTATCAATAATGTGCACTAACCACAAAAAATATGATCTGTGAAAACGGACGCTGAAATAGTGTAGACTGACCAGATTTCGTAGCGCATCAAGCAGAACTCTTTACATAATATATTTATATCTTATAATAAAAGGAATGTGGTTAACTTCCAAGCATGGGGGTATCGTAAATACAAGCTAACACGAGTGTGAAACTGTAAAGTGTACACCCTGGGTTAAATCTAAACTCAATATTAAAATTTAATTGTAAGTTAACAAACATTAGTAAAAACGTTTTACATTTATAATTCTTTGAAATGCATTTTTCATTTGAATTTATAGCCTGCAGAAAACTGTTATTTTGCAAACTAAGTTCATAAAACTCGCTGTATGTGCAAGCAATATAAATATCGGCCGTTTTATATGGGTAAGTATCAGGATTTGTCTCAGGACGCTTGTCTAAAGGATATTTCATGACTTTATTTAGCCTTTTGCAACACACAGGACAATGCTATAAAAAAGTTACTGCTCTGAGGAAACCAGGACTTTTGGTCACCCTAGAATAGTGTTAGTCAGATAGGTACGTATATTTTTCAGATAGAGCTTCATTTGTTTTCGTGAAGAAAACAGTAGCCACACTCTAAGAAATTAATCGGAAATTTTCCATACCGGTGTATACGCTAAGTGAGAAAGCGCGAATAGTAACTTTTTTCGCTAAACATTCGTTGTTGCGTTTCTACATTTGCTCAGGNATACGCTAAGTGAGAAAGCGCGAATAGTAACTTTTTTCGCTAAACATTCGTTGTTGCGTTTCTACATTTGCTCAGGGAACAGTCAAATGCGTAGGAAAGTTCCCAACTTTGTAAAATTGCGATGCTAAACATTCCTATATGTGCAGCTTGATGGGTGGTATTATTTCCATACAGGGCATATGTTAAAAACTTCCGTTACAGTTTAGGGAATACACCANTGCAGCTTGATGGGTGGTATTATTTCCATACAGGGCATATGTTAAAAACTTCCGTTACAGTTTAGGGAATACACCAGAAAAGGTTTTTACAGCTCAGAATGATTTGTGACGTGGCCTTGAGTTGTTGGCGCCTTGAGTTGTTGGCGGGTCGCCGAGCTGAACGCGTGGTTGTCTGGCGATGACGAAACAAAACTAGCTATGTTTACTGGCGCACTTATCGTGCAGCCGCTACGACAAACACACTGCAGCCGCTACGACAAACACGCTGCAACCGCTACGACACACACACTGCAGTCGCTACGATAAACACGCTGCAACCGCTACGACAAACACGCTGCAACCGCTACGACAAAAACACTGCAACCGCTACGACACACACACTGCAGTCGCTACGATAAACACGCTGCAACCGCTACGACAAACACGCTGCAACCGCTACGACAAAAACACTGCAACCGCTACGACACACACACTGCAGTCGCTACGATAAACACGCTGCAACCGCTACGACAAACACGCTGCAACCGCTACGACAAAAACACTGCAACCGCTACGACACACACACTGCAGTCGCTACGATAAACACGCTGCAACCGCTACGACAAACACGCTGCAACCGCTACGACAAAAACACTGCAACCGCTACGACACACACACTGCAGTCGCTACGATAAACACGCTGCAACCGCTACGACAAACACGCTGCAACCGCTACGACACACACACTGCAGTCGCTACGATAAACACGCTGCAACCGCTACGACAAACAC
>NQII01008427.1:68586-114020 GCA_002778355.1 Clitarchus hookeri | reverse complement strand
GGGCTTCGGAGGGCACGTTAAATATTCGGTCCTGGTTGTTATCGATTGATAGCAGTCGTTAAGCCATTTCAGAGGACCTTGGGAGGCCTGATAAACTCTGACACTAGTGGAAAAAAATATTTCGGTCACGTTCCCAGCCGTTTCAAAATTAGGTTTTGTTGTTATTTCACAGGAAGCGTACAATTTTCCGGGATAAAAAGTATCCTATGTCCTATTCCAGGACCTGAAGTACCTACATACAAAATTTAATCAAAATCTGTTCAGCCGTTATGCAGCTGAGTGGTAACAAACATACATACACACACGCAGACTTTCACATTTATAATATTAGCAAGACTTGCAAAATTACTTCAGCTATTGGCAATGTATCTGCGTGAGAAGACATCTTATACTCGACTGGACCAATTAGAAAAAAGGTTACCCCGACATTGTATGCCCGTGATTAAAATCATTTCTGGAATACAACACAGTTTTTAGTATCGGCGTCCCTGTAGTTATTTTTTATATTTTTTTTATTCTCAATCGTTGGATGTTGTGTAAAGCTACAACTGTGCTAATAAAAAAAATTAAATATTAGAACACTCCTAACTGAAGCCAGGATATAGTTACAAAAAAAGACGGGTTGTCAGTTAATCACTTGCTTATCTTATATATTGACGAAACTGCTGATGTAGTAGATAAAAGTTCATATCTCGACGGTACATCGAGTTCACGTTCCAAGATCAGGTTCAGGCTGCCGTAACCCGCTTTGACACCAGGAGAGGCACGCGAGTCTCCTAACACGTGTAAAATAAACCGGTTAACTGAGTTAACAGGTTTTAGGGAACCATTAAAGGAAAATCAAGGAAGGGCAGCGCAGGCTAACGGTTTATTTGTCAACTTCGCGAGCAAATATTTTGCCAGTGTGTTACACTTGTGTTTTAACTATTTGTGTACGTTAATTACGGAGAAAAACATCGTGCTGTAAGAACGCGTAATAGCAAAGATGTGTCCAGATAAGTGGCGTATTTGTGAGGTGCCCTGAAATTATGTCTGTTGGCCTCAAGCAACAAATATGTTCCGCATCCCTCAAGCTGTGTGCAGATATCAGTAAAAAAAAAACCTTTTAATTAAAATGTTTTCAATATTTTCGATTGATGTCTACTTATGAATACAATACAATAACATTTTTTTCTACGCGTTNTAATTAAAATGTTTTCAATATTTTCGATTGATGTCTACTTATGAATACAATACAATAACATTTTTTTCTACGCGTTTAGAACACGACATACTTTATCGTCATGGTATGTAATAATAGTCCCAAAAGGATTATAATAATGGCGGAAAATTATTTTTCAAAATCGATTGAGAGAAGTTATGGAAATTTTAAATTTATATCTTTATAAATCTCAAAACTGAACCGCTCAAAATAAATGTCCATGTCATCAGAGTGAAATAAATAATATTAAATTGAAACTGTATAATTTATTTATCCCGTATTTAAATTCTAAGTTTTCAGATAAAATTTAAATTACAAATAGCCAGAAGAGAATTTTTTACCCCAGGTTTTGAATCAAATGTTGGATTTGGAAGAAATTATTGCAACGCACCACTTCTCTGATTTCGAGGGACACTTTATGAAATCAAACTTCGTGTTGAAATAACTTCGTAAGATTCGATGTTTTAAGTTAGGATGATTACAATTTTGCTTAAAAACCACGGTGAATGTTATTTTTAAATTGACTTAGTGCTTTATCAATTTAACATAGACTTCATGTCAATAAGCCATAAAGTAATCTCCAAATATTAAAAATAAAATTNTTAGTGCTTTATCAATTTAACATAGACTTCATGTCAATAAGCCATAAAGTAATCTCCAAATATTAAAAATAAAATTGGCTCTTGTCTGTAGGTAGACACCTGCAGAATTCGCGTAATTTTTTACCTGCAAAGTAAACTCCAAGACGCTGTACNGGCTCTTGTCTGTAGGTAGACACCTGCAGAATTAGCGTAATTTTTTACCTGCAAAGTAAACTCCAAGACGCTGTACGCTCGTTCGACTTCTGCCATTCGCCGGCAACTTAAAGGGGACATCCCAGAAACGATTTCAACCAATGGTAAAAGCTCTGAGGTTGAGCAACCAATCTCCAATAAAGCGACCATGCCGGTAAACAGCACCGTACAGTTAGTTGCCAGTAGCCAATTGAATCACGAACTGCGTTCATGTAGATACATGGTATTTAAGTTTAGCATGTTACCAAATAATGACGCGAATGTTGCACGTTTCTATCTATAGGTAGGGGCAGTGATATTTCGCGAAAACATTTCGAGACAAGATACAGTCCAAAGCACTGTAAGATCGTCCAGCTTCTTTGATTGGCTAAAAAATGTCCTCGCCCGTGTTAACCGTTTGCGCACGAATCACGAAGATTCAGTGTCGGAGTTACTTAGTCCTGAGTGTCTTGGTCAAAGACGGTCACGGNCCGTTTGCGCACGAATCACGAAGATTCAGTGTCGGAGTTACTTAGTCCTGAGTGTCTTGGTCAAAGACGGTCACGGTACCAGCAGTCAATGGAGGTATAACAACAGCTGAGGTGTGTATATAGTATTGAAGTCCACGGTGTGCTCCGATATTNCACCAGCAGTCAATGGAGGTATAACAACAGCTGAGGTGTGTATATAGTATTGAAGTCCACGGTGTGCTCCGATATTTACGCGAAAAGTCACTGGCCCTAACTATGCCCGAGTGAAACTCGGACTCGAAGGGAAAATTTATCTGCTACTGAAAACAAAATTCGCATGGATGTAGTTACATTGTTTTGTTAATACTTCTCAGGATCTTAAAACGACTTTACAGCACACCTGCGCCAAATATTTTGGATAATAACAATGGATCTTTTTATAATAACTGAAATGAACAACATAGATTGTATTGCCTGTTACTTACGATAGGTTATTTGGTTGGTAGACAATCAACTCGGCACTCCATTGGCCAACAGCCAGCCAGTGATATACTTGTTTCGGTGAAATAAGCGTGTCAAATATGGTGTGAACTAATATGATGGTGGTAAGTGAGAAAGCCGAGACCAAACAGAAATGGGTTCTTATGGTGGTGAATATATAAGTGACACGAAACTGTCTTGTCTTGAATGCTAGTAAGTGAACAGAGTGCAAATGTTAAATACTCGAGCCTCAATGATTTTTTCCATGGTTGCTTCTACGGGCGAAAGGTGAATTTTCATTTCGCCTGGGTTGCACTTGATACTGTCACGATGTTTCTTCCTGTTCGTTTTTGGCTCGCAGTCGTACCGCAAAGTAGACGTGCTCAAGAAATCCAGCGGTGAAGCAGTCTCTTGTACCGCGAAATGGCGTCATTGTCCAGCAACATGTCGGAACGCCGTTCGCCAATCAGCGCCATGGTTACTTGACTTGCCGGCCGGCAGCCCAGCCAATAGGCAGGGCCGGATTTAAAGTTTGGTCTCTCCTAGGCCCAAGAGTTTTTGCCGCCCCCTCTTCATACCATCGGAAGGAGAGGGGAAGGGAGAGGGGGGTCGGTCCGGCAATTTTNTGCCGCCCCCTCTTCATACCATCGGAAGGAGAGGGGAAGGGAGAGGGGGGTCGGTCCGGCAATTTTCCTCAAGAAAATAATATTGATGATGACAATTTTAATTTTATCGCATAATAACATCACTAGGGGCAGTGATATTTCGCGAAAAGATTTCGAGACAAGATACAGTCCAAAGCACTGTAGGGTCGTCCAGCTTCTTTGATTGTCTAAAAAATGTTCTGGCCCGTGTTAAACGTTTGCGCACGAATCACAAAGGTTCAGTGTCGGAGTTACTTAGTCCTGAGTGGTTTGATCAAAGACGGACACGGCACCAGCAGCCAATGGAGGTATAACAACAGCTGAAGTGTGTATACAGTATTGAAGTCTACTGTGTGCTCCGATTTTTACGCGAAAAGTCACTGGCCCTAAACATTGCTTACGAAAATAATAAATGTTTGTATTTTGGGTGTATTAAGTAAATGAAATATGCCAATAAGGTATTGGAAATACGTTTAACCTCTTCGATAGCTATCAACACATAAATACGTGTATGCATTATACATTATTGACATAGTAACATTAAAATATATATATATTTTTAGCGTGCACCCCCTGGCATTATGCGCCCCTAGGCCGGGGCCTAGTGGTAAATCCGGCCCTGCCAGTAGGGAATATATCGCAGCACGTAGCAGCCAATCAAACACAAGATCTGTTCCAGAGCCTTGCGCAGCCAGTGAGCGTGCGAGTTTTCCCGCATCAGAGGAATCGCCACGCCCTTTCGCCTCCGCGTACTTGCATTCTCTGTGATAGAAGTAACAAAGTATATGGCTTTGAAGTCTAACATGCCGCCAAATGAGACTGCGAAATTCACGGGCCGGCCCTTAACCAACCTCTCCAGAATTTCTCTACAAAAACTTAAAACTCTAACTAAAGGCTGTTCACGGTAAACTGAGCATCTTTGAAATCAACCTTTGAAAAATATCACTGCCCCTATACCTGCATGTACACTGAAGAGNCACGGTAAACTGAGCATCTTTGAAATCAACCTTTGAAAAATATCACTGCCCCTATACCTGCATGTACACTGAAGAGGCAAAAAAACTGGTATAGGCGTGCGTATGCAAATAACAGAGGTATGGAACCAATCAGAGTAACGCGATGCGGTCGGCAGCGTTTATATAAGACAACAAGCGTCTGGCAAAGTAGCTAGATCGGTTACTGCTGCTACAATGGCAGGTTATCAAGATGTAAGTGAGTTTGAACGTGGTGTTATAGTCGGCGCACGAGAGATGGGACATAGCATCTCCGAGGTAGCGATAAAATTTGGATGTTCGCGTACGACTATTTCACGAGTGTACCGTGAATATCGGGAATCCTGTAAAACATCAAATCTTCGACATCGCTGCTGCCGGAAAAAGATCGTGTACGAACGGGACAAACGACGACTGACGAGAATCATTAAACGTGACAGGCATGCAACCCTTTCTCAAATTGGCGCAGAATTCAGTGCCTCCTGCATACCTTCAGACATTAGTTCGAGTCCATGCCACGTCGTCTTGCGGCACTTCTGCGTGCTCGCGGGGGCCCTACACGATATTGGGCAGGTGTACCAGTTTTTTTTTTTTTTGGCTCTTCAGTGTATTTAAACGGGCACACTGACTGGCATGCGCCCAGTAAAGTTGGTAATGACGGAGGGAAATTCGGTCCATGTCTTAGCTTTGAATTAAATGTGTTAGGCTAAAATTTGAGAAAAATTAAGTAATTTATTTAGTGTTCTCTTCATTTTTAATGCATGCAGGTAAAATAATGAGCTAATTTGTGAAATATGTACTTTTCTAATAATTCTTCCCACCACTCACAAAGGCGCGCAACTCCCTCCCAACTCTGTACAGCGACGCGAACACAAACCAATATATAACAATACTTGTAAAATTGGATGTATAATTACATAAATAGTATTAAATACAATTTGATGCTGTCGTTCCTAACAAACAATGGTATTGTACACTAGGTACTTACAATTGCGAAATTCTTCAACTGGTTATTCTAATCACAAGGGCGCAGCAGATGAGTATGCAGTGAAGCAAGTAAATGAAAAAACAAAGAAGCACCACTCGTCACCACACACATGTGACGACACGTCACAGCATGAATAAAGTAGTGATGCACATATCAATGTTAATGAAAGACTCCACAATGTGTATACAAGTGTATCTTCAGCAGGGCTTTCGTAAGCGCTCAGTTAACCGCGAACAGCTTTTAATCTTTTTTTTTTTTGTGTTAGTCACATCGCGGTAATTCATAGCTAAGGGCAGTGATATTTCGCGAAAAGATTTCGAGACAAGATACAGTCCAAAGCACTTGTAGGATCACCCAGCTTCTTTGATTGGCTAAAAAAAAAGTCCTGGCCCGTGTTAACCGTTTGCGCACGAATCACGAAGGTTCAGTGTCGGAGTTACTTAGTCCTGAGTGGCTTGGTCAAAGACGGACACGGCACAAGCAGCCAATTGAGGTATAACAACAGCTGAGGTATGTATATAGTATTGAAGTCTACTGTGTGCTCCGATTTCTACGCGGAAAGTCACTGGCCCTGTTCATAGCATGCCGTCGCTCAGGAATAACACATCTGCGACATCGTGGGTTACAACTACAACGAGACGAGCAGAATTCGCAGCATTGTATTTTCGTCACATGGCTATTGCAAATCTGATGTATTTTCTCTTACGCCGAGGAAAGTGTGTTGTAGAAAACCGTTGAGAGATTATAAGTGCGTTGTAAAATTATGTTTTTTTTAGGCCCACGAAAGTGGAGTGAGACTGGGCCGGAGCAGAGATGACGGTAGAACAATAAACACCCCGAGAAAACCTAACGGGTGACGTCCGTCACATATCCAACGCGAGAATAGAATTATTCGCTGGAGATAGGTGCGCAAGTCGCCATCGCAACGTCGTGAAGAGAACCACGGGTAGGTAGAGTCCATTCACCGTTACTTCCAACTTTTACGAAGCCCTGCTCAAGTTCTGCATTTCAGGATATTCCTCCGCCTCGTGCAAACAAAGCTTAACCAAGTCTAGAAAATTACACCAAAGGGACAACGCACCGCATTCGTGCGCGCTCAGTTTCATAATATCTTGCAAGAGAACTATTTTTTTAATAGGCATTAACAACACACCTGTTTTCTGTCTGTTTTATTCATATTAATTATAAATTAAATATTTATCATGGGTAAAATGCAAGTGAAATTTCAGTTTAAACGAAAGTTTAAACGAAGGTTGCAGTTGCCGGAAATATCGATTTGACCTAGGATTTTACAACATACTTAGGTTGCTTGGACAAATAAAACACTTTGATTGTTCCTCTAATAACATGTTGAAAGCAGAATGTTTCACAGACAAAAGTCTAATTTTGTGCCAACGGAATTAATGTTGCAAGTACACGCAGTAATTGTTTTGTTATACGTGAACCATCAGTAGCTAATGTTACTTTTAAGGTAATGTACTGTTATGCTATTAATGTAAATGCAAGTACTTTTGTAACAATATTACCTCATTACTGTACCTGTCAACATTTAGATTGTGTTTATGCTGCAGTAAAAAAAACATTTCGTGTTGAACTGATGTTAACACTTGCGTAAAAAAATTTTATGCATTTTCTTTGCTTTGCTTATAGAAATTTTATACATGTCAACCATAGGTATGCCTGCTGTTCACGGTAATTTGAGCACTTTTTAAATCAACCTCTGAAAAATATCACAGCTCCTACCTGCACGTATTTTAACCTAAACTATATGGCATACGCCCAGTAAAATTGGTATCGACAGAGATAAAGTAGTCTTATGTCTAAACGTTGAATTAAAAGTACCAGATAAACATTTGTGAATACTGGAACGAATAATTTTGCTTTCTGTTTTTTTTTTAAGCATACAAACATAAAAATGAGCTAATTTGTAAAATATTTCATTTTCTACTAATTTCACAGTTTCATTTGGCAGGTGCATGAATAAAGTTATTAGGACAATGGAAATATTAATTTTACATATAGCGGAAGAATACGCAATGTACACTAAAGAGCCAAAAAAAACTGGTATAGGCGTGCGTATGCAAATAACAGAGGTATGGAACCAATCAGAGTAACGCGATGCGGTCGGCAGCTAGATCGGTTACTGCTGCTACAATGGCAGGTTATCACGATTTAAGTGAGTTTGAACGCGGTGTTATAGTCGGCGCACGAGAGATAGGACATAGCATCTCCGAGGTAGCGATAACATTTGGATTTTCGCATACGACCATTTCACGAGTGTACCGTGGATATCGGGAATCCGGTAAAACATCAAATCTTCGACATCGCTGCGGCCGGAAAAAGATCGTGAACGAACGGGACAAACGACGACTGACGTGAATCATTAAACGTGACAGACGTGCAACCCTTTCTCAAATTGGCGCAGATTTCAAATGCCTCCTGCACACCTTCAGACGTTAGTCGAGTCCATGCCACGTCGTCTTGCGGCACTTCTGCGTGCTCGCGGTGGCCCTACACGATATTAGGCAGGCGTACCAGTTTTTTTTTGGCTCTTCAGTGTATGTCATAAGCAGGGCTTTCAAAAGTGCTCAATTTACCGTGAACATCCTAAATTTGACAAATTTCAAGGTCAGATGCCAGTAGCCGAACCCGGACCATGAGTGAATCACTTTCTTTTTTAAGATAAGCCACTTCAGCGGCGTGATAACAAGGCGGTAGCCGTGACGCAAGCAGACATGCGCAACGTTAGTACCGTAAGTGCAGTTCCTAGTAATTTTTTTTTTCGCGGCCATTGTCCATTTTGACGCGGCGAGAAGGCGATTAGATGTTCAGTACTACACGTCCGTGTCCTCGACAGCTGCGTAATTAAGGAGCATCAACGGTCATGTGGGTTTAATTATAAGCAGTTGTGACTATTATAATTTTAAAAAAAACTGTGGAATATTTAAGTGTAACTCTTTTTACAGGACAGAAATGAAAGTCGATATTTTGTTGCCAGTTTTGTTAAATTTCATACAATTCAAAACTCTGTCATTAACACGTTGAGTGCCGTTTGTAACATTCCATTTAAATTACCACGTTAAAATTCTCAGCTTTGCAAATATATTTTTGTTTACAGTTAGTCTTCTCCGAAAAAATTCAAAAACTTATTTCCGTTGATTTTTTCAAACACTTTAAAAATCAATCTTCCTTATTATTCAACTATCAATTATTCCCCTTACAAAACATCTTGCAGCAATCTTATTATATTTTAAATCATTAAAACTTTCATATTATACGACACACGTCTATCGTTGGAGGTGGTGAGAATTCTTCTAAAGAAAAAATTAGTTCTATTTTACATCTGCCTTACTTATGTTGTCTCCTGTCCTACGATTGGCTGTCGTCTGACCATGACACATCTCTTCGCCAATCAGCAATGGCGAGACGAGAGACAACCAGGATAATTTTATTTAGTACTTTTGTTTAATAAACATTTAATGCCGATTACCCTCTAGGAAAGAAATGAAAAATAACAAACTGAAAACTTTCTAGAAACAAATGTAAAATACTGACATATGATCTCTTTGTGAAATAAACTATGAAAATAACCAAAGATTATACTGTTATCTCAAATAATAAAACGTAATTTGGAATAATGTTAAAGGAATGGACAACTTAAGCAAGTACTGTGTAATCATATATAATAAAAATGTCTATGATCAACGGTAAACATAACCCCGAAATTCTGTTCATGGAACATAAATGTAGTCTTTGAAAAGGGTCGAAGTTAGCAAAAATCGCTTTGAGTAGACCTCTATTTGTGATATTTATTCTTCTATAGAACAGTGTTTGTAACTGTAGCGACAATCCTGTATCTTTTCTGAACAGATTGCAATTCTGTAGTCGTAGCTTGCAATTCTGAGGAAACAGAACGCACACGAATCTAGTTTATGCTATTTTCCATCGTCACCGAAATGCGGACGCGACCTTGAGACGTTTAGATTTTTCTACTACGGAGGTCACTTGAGGTAGTAAATAGTTCTTATGCAAAATGTTACTACACAGAGCGCGCACTAATGCGGTGCATTGTTCCTTTGATGTAATTCTCTGAACATGGCCACCGAGCGGTATGCAGAGCTCCAGCAGGAAAAGTTTTATTTAAAAAAAACCGTCCAACGTGTCTGAGTGAGATCTGCTTACGAATAGCATTTAAGAAACGTTACGCTTCTGTATACGTTTTTCACGTTCCTCCATCTCTCTCTAAAGCATGTTTTTGTGATAGTGAAAATGTCTCAGACGGGTGTTTTCACGGTCATTTTTAGGTATGAACATTCCGGTACAAAAAATATAAAAAATATATATATAAAAAAAGGAATAGGAACGTGCATCAAACCATTATATATTATTACGTCATAAAATGGCAGGGTCTCCACTGGAAGTCTCGTAGAAGCGCGTTATCGACGGCAAAACTGCACGCCAGTTCAGTGCTATGCGCGTAGAGGCGATGAGAGAGTTGATGCGCATGTCTGGGTCGCTCCTAGCGCGCTACCACGCTTTTAGGCCTCAGACGTGCAAAATTCCCTTCAACCAGGTGGCCACCTTAAAGCGGTCGCTTACCTGGCGTTTGAACTTCGTTGCAGCATATATGAAGTACGTTTTTTTTTTTACGAAACCGTTAGTGTACCCAATATGATTACTTATGAAAACGAAGTGGTGCTTTTAAGGTACCACGCTCGCTACAAATATTATTTGGAGTCCTCCAACATCGTTAAAGTCGAAAACCGGCATTTTTAGACTGCTGGACCTTAGAACAAATTACCCGGACTCAAGCTAATATACGGTAGGAACATGTGTTGAACCTTGCTACAGACTTCCCGCCGATAGTATGTTGGCGCACCGCTTAAAGTAACTTATGTACCCGCAAAAAGACGAAAACACTTCCCGCCAGTTGAAATCCTTGTGCTCAGCGACGAAGTAATTTCGAACTGTAATTTGACGTGTAATGTAGTTATTGTATTTGTACTTTCATGGGTGCTGAGCATGGTGAGGGGGCGGTCGCCCCGCCCACTTGTCAACCACCAATGGCGTCGAAACAACGGTCGGTCACTGCTGTAGTTTGTAGCAAGTAGTTGAAACTTGTTGTAGACTTCTTGCCTTATTCTTTTTCAAATGTATCTTGTTTATAAGTCTATACATTGTAATGACGCAGTATTATTAGTTTTCGGGACACGTGTTCCATTTTCTTTCCTTTTGCTAAGCTTTATAATATTTTTATCGGGTTTGAAATTAAAAGCAGTGGTGGTTCGTTTTACCGTGATAGTTTGTTTATCGGGCTTACGTTGACTGTTTTACGTTTATCAGGCGTCCGGTTGCTTTTTGAAAGTTGGAGTTTTTGTTAAGCATCAACATTAGATTAGCTTTTTTCAGACTGCGTCGACAGTTTTAGTTCCTACCGCGCAGTTTCAGAAACGTGTGGAGAGCTTGCGTGGCAGTCCACGCCAGGCCCTTGTCTCTGGNTAGGCAGCGACAAGTACACCTGTGCCTGTCGCCGTTGAAGTCAGTTGAATCAAGTCAGTCGTCTGAAGCAGTCGTCAACTAGTGCTCGCCTAGGCCGCGTCGGGCTTAGCGCTAACCCCCACACCGGCAAACTAGACCTTACTAGATTATTTCTCCGCCGGCGTGGGAGGTCGCTGCATTTGTTATTTATTCGGGCAAGATTTTAAGAAATGAAACAATTCGTACACGACTGTGGCGCTGTTCTGCACTTGTCTGGTTATCAGAAACCTTGTTCGTACTCTGAACTTCGTATGTGAACTATGTCACTTAACTGGTAAATAAAAGTATAGAACAAATGCACTGGAACTTGACTGTATTTCATATTTAATTGGCGTCCATTTTACAGAGTCTCGTGTTACTCCGTCTTGAGCTAGTCGAGTGGTAAGCTATAGTCGAGTGACAACTTAAAGCCGGCTGTAACTGTGCGCGTGCGACGTTACAACATAAACAAAAAATTACAGTATAATTAATTTAATTTAAATATTTAAAGCATTGCCTTACATGGAATAATTACATTACACGTCNGGCAACTTAAAGCCGGCTATAACTGTGCGCGTGCAACGTTACAACATAAACAAAAACAAAAAATTACAGTATAATTAATATAATTTAAATATTTAAAGCATTGCCTTACATGGAATAATTACATTACACGTGTAATTACAGTTGAAAATTACTTATAAATCTTAAAAAAAAAAAAACACTTCAGACTATATAATATATGCATACACCATCCAAAGTCATTCAGCATGCAAGTTGCGCAGATGTCACACTTGTACTATAGATTTATTTGTATTGCGACAGGCAATACGTTCATCTAGAGGATAAAAAGAGTTAGTATACATTTTTTTTTATTTTACTCTTAAACAATTGTTACTTGTACGACACAAGTTTTTATGCTGTTCAGGTAATACATTACAATTTTTTTATTATTCTTGTGTAGGCTCCGTTCGCATGAACGTGCATAACTTGACATTTTATATACAGCCAAGATAATTTTGCAAATCAGCTGAACTGTAGATACGCGAAGGCTCCATCAAGGCTCNATAAATCTTAAAAAAAAAACACTTCAGACTATATAATATATGCATACACCATCCAAAGTCATTCAGCATGCAACTTGCACAGATGTCACACTTGTACTATAGATTTATTTGTATTGCGACAGGCAATACGTTCATCTAGAGGATAAAAAGAGTTAGTATACATTTTTTTTTATTTTACTCTTAAACAATTGTTACTTGTACGACACAAGTTTTTATGCTGTTCAGGTAATACATTACAATTTTTTATTATTCTTGTGTAGGCTCCGTTCGCATGAACGTGCATAATTTGACATTTTATATACAGCCAAGATAATTTTGCAAATCAGCTGAACTGTAGATACGCGAAGGCTCCATCAAGGCTCAATCAATAAAATATTTCGGTGAGGTGTACAATGCAGTTATTAAGATTAGAAGATCTACATCAGTACCAAAAATTACCAATTCGGATTTGCTTAGACAATTTTGGATTGTTGTTTGCGCTGTAAAAGCGTCCGCTTCTTCAGTTACTNACCAATTCGGATTTGCTTAGACAATTTTGGATTGTTGTTTGCGCTGTAAAAGCGTCCGCTTCTTCAGTTACTTATTTTTACGCGGAAACCCGTTTGTTTCAGTAACTAAGATGAACCGTGGAGTTAGTTTTGTAGTGGCAATTGGGTAAAAAAAAATTATTTTTTTTCAGTAAATGGCANCACTAAGATGAACCGTGGAGTTAGTTTTGTAGTGGCAATTGGGTAAAAAAAAATTATTTTTTTTCAGTAAATGGCATACAGGCGTACCACTGCTACAAATAATTGTCCGTTAGTCTGAGAATATCAGCCCCTCTCATTCGTTCATCATTCTTCGTATTTACAGCGCGCTCTTCATAGCCACAGAAGTAAAGAGGGAATGTTCCCGTATGAACTGACCAGAGTGCATACGCAGTCAGCATTCACTTTGTACGTAATGGCTTATGACAGGGAAGGACAACAAACGATGTGCAGGAGGTAACCCTCGTCAGTGGTGTGTGAAGCTTCTCGTAAATCAAGGGGGACGCGGTGATGTAGTAGTGGTTAGACTACTCCCCTCCCACCAAGGGAGGAAGGGGAGAGGGGGGATCATTCCCGGATTTTGAGCATGTGGGAATCGTGCCATGATCGGCGGGTTTTCTCGGGGATCTCCCGGTTTTCCCCGCCCTTGCATTACGGTGCTGCTTCGTTCCTCACCTTCGTTCCACCCCCCGTCGGCTCTCAAGACCTCGATGTTAAGAGCCGCCCCAATCTCTTCTCTCACTCACTCGGAGATCAAACGGCCATCGTAGGAGTTTAAAACGACTGCAATAACGCAACTGTTTACACCAGTAGTGATCGAGCTGCTGTGAATACTTCGTCACTGAAAGAAGTGTAAAACCTATGTGTAATTTTAAACGAGACACCCGCGTGGTCGAGTCACGCAATACACTATTTATAGGCGGTCGTAAACGACACTGCATCTCCCATACGCACTTAAAAAAAATTCCCCTTGCGCTTCACGTCTATTTAAAAGTGGTTCAGCCGTCGCTTTTTGATTGCAGCGACATAGTCAGCAGAGATGCCACGCAAAATTTTGGAACTGAACTGTCAACGCATACAAAATTCTTGTGTTCGAATTTTATTTAACAAGAAGCCCTAAAATCACCTGTGACATTACTTTATATAACTCGCTTGATTACGTCTAGATGAGTGACAAATGCTTTTGGAAAAAGAAAGAAAAAAAATCTTAATTTTTTTTACAAATCTAAAATATTTATGCACTCAGCTGAAAACGTTGGAGGATAGTCGTGCTAAATTACAAACGCTCGTGCTAAAACTGTAGCTCACTTATCTATTCCCACTCGTAAAACTCATGTTTACGGAAATTCTTTCACGGTATTCGTTGCAAACTTATAATAATTTACCCTTAGAAATAAAAAAACTCCGTACAACGGTAAATAATTTTAAGCGCAGTACTATCGAACACATAAGGGTGAAGCGCAGATGATTCCCAAAACTAATAATTCACACTGCTTTGTCCGTAGTTTTTTAATTTTAATTTTCTTCCTCTCTGCATCGTCGTCTTATTTATTCTCGTCGATTTCTGAATTCAGTCAGAAAGTGATGCGTTTTGTTCAGATTGTGTCGACTTGTTTCCGTAAATGAGGCTTAAATTTCTCTCTTGTTACATCGTGATCTCTAAATCAGCTGAAGTGTTTTTATGCTCATCTCTATTTTTGAAGTTTTATTTTATGATTGTATTTTTAATACCATTGGAATTAATTCGTCTTCTGATATCGTGTCATAACCCTCAACTAGCCATAGATTAAATTTATGTATACTCAGTCTAAGTTATTATACAACCCCTTCGTATTTAGTTAATTTAATGACTCTGTGATTATGCCTTTGTACTTAGCTATTCAAGATGGCTACATCTAAGTTAATGAATTTTTCGCCTTAATTTCTTTAAATAAATTAAAGTTTTAATAAATAAATCAGACACGGACAAATAAATAAGCTGAAATCGATTTTTAATTTACGCGAATGCAGAGACAAATATATAATTTATCATTTCTAGCGCAGTTATTAATAACCCAGTGTTTGCTTATGACTTGAACGTGAAAGATATTGGAGAGCAGAACCTACTGAGTATCGTACAAGCTACTAAATAATCCTTGCATTTAAGTCTACCGTATTCGACGGCAATTCACTCTACAGAATGCAGATTCGTATTTCAGCAGCGGTGTCATATTTTAGTGATGGCGCGAAAACATAATTAAATTAGGGTAAACTTTAGTCTTGAATCCCGAATACCCAAAGAAAGTAATTAAAGAATTTTTAAAGTTTCATAATTTTTTTTCAGGTAACAAGAAAGCTGAGAGACGTGGGTGATTTTCGGAATGACTTGAGTTGTCCTGTGTAGAGGTATTTTTAACTTGTTCGGCGTGAGGGGATTGGCTGTCAGCAATTTATTTTAGATAATAAAACTTGGATCCTGAAATTGTACAAAATATGGTATGTTTATACAAAACAACCAAACCAAAAAAATACCATAAATAAAATACTAATTATACTTTTTACAGCTTAGGTACTAGGTGCGTATGCCCCAGTAAAACCAACATTGAACAATAACATTGAAATTGCATTCATAGCAAAAAAAAAATATATATGACATGACACAGGTTACGAATATCACTCTCACGACTCATTATCGATATATCGGTTTTTGNAGGTGCGTATGCCCCAGTAAAACCAACATTGAACAATAACATTGAAATTGCATTCATAGCAAAAAAAAAAATATATATGACATGACACAGGTTACGAATATCACTCTCACGACTCATTATCGATATATCGGTTTTTGACACACGTTCCCCGTACATTTCATAGGTAAATGCATTAAATGGATCATTGGTATGATATTATACAGTGATTCACACTATTCGAACACGATACAGAGGACAGACAAACTGTACGTATTTCGTATCGAACTACACAATCCGGCAGCCCTGCTCATAAAAACGTCAGTTGGGTGAAACTGCAGCTGAAGCGATCGATCAGCCCACGTGTGACTCAACTCCTGGCGCGGCGTCGTGTGACAGGGGGGAAGTCCTCCAGCGCCCTTCCTCGGCACGAAGCCACGCTGACGGTCGTCGACGTTCGACGTCGCGGCTTGCTTTACCGCTGAACTGATCCTTCGCGTGGAAGCCCGTGCGCCGACTGAAAAGTTTACAAAGGCGTTTTACAGTAAATGGGCACTTTTGGAAATCCCTGCTTAATATCTACTTGTATGCACGTTGTGTATTCCTACGCCTTTCGTGCAATTCACACTACAGTGGGCCTTGTCACTTTAATCCATGTGTCGGTCAAGTGAATCTGTGAAATTATTAGAAAAGTACATTTTTTTTACAAATCTGCTCGTTTTTAACACTTTGATGCGTTGAAAATAACGGAGAGCGAAATAAATAACTTAAATGATCACAAATGGTTAACTAACACTGTCTACTCGACGTTAAGGTATGGAACTACTTTCCCTCCGTCGTTACCAACTTTACTGGGCGCATGTCACTCATTGCGCCCGTTAAAATATATACAGGTAGGAGCAGTGTCTTTTTTTCTGAGGTTGATTTCAAAAGTGCTCAATTTATCGTGCACAGCNGGGGGGGGTTGATCCCCCCTTGCAAACCTCACTTGTCCACTGAGGGGGCCGCGGTGGTGTAGTGGTTAAACTACTCGCCTGCCACCAAGGCGATTCACGGCGGGGTCACCCCCGGACTTTCGCATGTGGGAATCGTGCCGGACGATGCCGCTGGTCAGCGGGCTTTTCCGGGGATCTCCCGTTTCCCCCTCACTAGCATTCCGGCACTGCTCAATACTCACCACGCTTCACCCTCATCAGCTCTCAAGACCTCGATGTTAAAAGCCGCCCAAATCTCTTCACTTTGCTCCACTGAGTTGACAGTCGCAGATTACTCAGCGCTTTCATTCCCACGTTAATTTATGGTGTCTGGTGCTGCAAATAAGAAACATTTTGATGAGTGTTGTACTGAAGCTGGCAAAGAACTTGTTTTTGTTGTCACAAGCAAATAAGTTGTATGCATTTTGCACGGTTATCTGTGATGTGAACCAGTCTTAACGTAGAGCAGTATAGCACGGTTTAGAAATAAGTTACCCCTTAGGGAAGATTATTGGGTACTGAGCCTCAAGGTCTTCAGTACCGACCAACTTTAACCTTCATGTGCAACATGTAGACAATTGGCTACGGTGAGAAATAAAGGGTTAAGAAAACATAAATGAACAGCCATTAAGGGTTGGCCTACCTAACGCTTGAATTCCGTTGCAGATTGTTTGAAAACCTGTCTTTTTTTTAACGAAACTATTAAAGATGCCGAAAAGACATCGTACCTCAGACGAGGACGGAACGGTACTTTATAAAGTGACCACCCACGCTGTAAATATTATTTTGTACACTTCCAGTGTAGTTAAAAAACGGCTTTTTCCAGACAGCTGTATCCTAAAACATACTTGCCGGACACGAGTCAAACTACGATAGGAGCCTGTATCGAACTTTGCTACAGATTTGCCATTAATAAAATGACAGGGTCACCGCTGAAAGTCCCATAGGTACACGCAGCACTACGAGAACACTGCACGCCAGTTCAAGGCCCTGCGCGTAGCGGCGATGGCGCTCTTGTAGCGCGTGCCAGTGTGACCCTTATAGCTAGGGGCAGTCATATTTCGCGAAAAGATTTCGAGACAAGATACAGTCCAAAGCACTTTAGGGTCGTTCAGCTTCTTTGATTGGCTAAAAGATGTTCTGGCCCCTTGTTAACCCAAACGCGTGCTTAGTGCTTCCAAGCCACAGCCTCAATGAATCAGGACTGTGGCTTGGTCAAAGACGGACACGGCCACAGCAGCCAATGGATGTGCAACAACAGCTGAGGTGTGTGATATAGTATTGAAGTCTACTGTGTGCTCCGATTTTTACGCGAAAAGTCACCGGCCCTACTTATAGCTAGCGCCAGTGACTTTTCGCGTAAAAATCGGAGCACACAGTATACCTCAATACTATATACACACCTCAGCTGTTATTATAGCTCCATTGGCTGCTGGTGCCGTGTCCATCTTTGACCAAGNGAGCACACAGTATACCTCAATACTATATACACACCTCAGCTGTTATTATAGCTCCATTGGCTGCTGGTGCCGTGTCCATCTTTGACCAAGCCATTCAGGACTAAGTAACTCCGACACCGAACCTTCGTGATTCGTGCGCAAACGGTTAACAAGGGGCCAGAACATATTTTAGCCAATCAAAGAAGCTGAACGACCCTAAAGTGCTTTGGACTGTATCTTGTCTCGAAATCTTTTCGCGAAATATCACTGCCCCTACTTATAGCTACCGCGCTTCTCGGCTATATATATATTATATATATACATATATATATATATATAACGATGCAGGTGGGTGAATTCCAAGCTTACACGCCAGCAAAAAGGCGACCACTGGCCAGCAACATGTAATGTCGTTCTCCGTTCAGCGCCTGGTAGCTTACTCGCCAGCCGACAGCCCAGCCAATAATAGGTCATCTATCGTAGAGCGCGGCAGCCAATCAGACACAAGGCTCATGCCTGGGAGTCTCGCAGCCGATCAGCGAACGGGTACGCCCACATCAAAATTAACAAGTTACGCCAATTTCCCTTGTGTTTGCTCATCATCTCTGCGACTGTGTGCACATGTAGTGAATTTTTCCCCCACAGGTTATTGGACTCACGAGTTTTTCATGTTTCTAGTAATTAAGTATTTATAATTTATGGCAAACTGCTTGCCTCATTCCTTTTGAAGAAATATTCCGTAGGCTAATATTCAACGATAAATCAGCAATATTTCAGTAGAGATTATTTTAATATATATTTTTTTAACTTGATACGTACATTCGTTAGAACAAAAAGTAATCTCTGTGTATTACAATAGTTGAAATTGGCCAGGGTTTCGAGTTTCTACACTCTTGTTAACCATTAAATACTTACTTGCCATACAGTCTGTCTTTATCATTAAAAAATCCAGCAATTTTTTTTGTAAAAAATTGATAATATTTTAGAATGTATTGTTTTCTTAAATATTTTTTTTTATGTTATTCATGGTAAAGTCAGCACTTTTTAAGGTCCTCCTAGCCAGCGCAATAACAAAAATATATATATATTTTTTTGCCTCATGCGTTAACTTTTGAGAGTTATAAAAAACATACGCTGTGTTTATTAGTTTCACGGCAATTCCCATATTAACGATTGGCGAAAGGACACAAATAAGCATAAAGTACCTTTTAAGTACGGCCTATCACTCTAAATTAGAATTAGTGGAAAATTACCGATTCGCTGTGAAATTCAACTACTCGAATCAGTGAAAATGGTTCCACTTTAGAATGGGTGGAAAACTTTTTTAGTGGAACAATTTCACTGATTGAATAAGTGAGCGCCAACTGCAAACTGTGAATTAAATATGGTTTTTATTGAATTTAGCCAAGTTATTACGAGTAATAAACATATTATTGATTGTCACTGTTTATATTGTGCAATTTAACGTAATTTTAAAGAAAAGTAAAAAAAAAGAACGTGGTGTCCAGCATTTGAATCCCCAGCATCCTAACTCGTACGCCATTACCTTGCCAATTGAACTATCAAGTCTACGTCGTTTATAGGGGATAAGATAAATATGTGTATTACAATTCTTTATCGAAAATATGTAACTTTAAATTGTATGGCCTTTCTTTTCGTGTTTAGTTGAATTAGTAGAATAGGATTGTTATTACAAATGGTAGGNTTAAAGAAAAGTAAAAAAAAAGAACGCGGTGTCCAGCATTTGAATCCCCAGCATCCTAACTCGTACGCCATTACCTCGCCAATTGAACTATCAAGTCTACGTCGTTTATAGGGGATAAGATAAATATGTGTATTACAATTCTTTATCGAAAATATGCAACTTTAAATTGTATGGCCTTTCTTTTCGTGTTTAGTTGAATTAGTAGAATAGGATTGTTATTACAAATGGTAGGNCAACTTTAAATTGTATGGCCTTTCTTTTCGTGTTTAGTTGAATTAGTAGAATAGGATTGTTATTACAAATGGTAGGCATACGCACGAATGGACTCACTTCACCACATCAAATGCATTTTAAATGTTTAAACCGAACGCTGTGAGGATTACGTGAAAACAAAAACCGAAATGAAAGACTGAATGTTCGTGTTACCTCATAAAATAGTTTTATAAAATAAGAAATCCACATTTAAAATATATACTTTATGGATTTTATTAATTTATTCGTTGTTATTTAATTCCAGACACCTTGTTTAACTAATCCATCAGTCAAAAAACAAATCACTGAAAAACAGCGTATCCGTGAGATTAGTGTAAAATGTCACTGAATCAGTATGTGAAGGAAAACTGGCAAATTTTTTCACTGATTCATCAGTTATATCGATCAAAGTGACTTTTGAATAAATCGGGTGCTGATAACTGATTTAAATAGTGAAATGCTTACAGATTCAGATTTAAAGTGTAGAAAGTGCTAACTTTACCGTGAACAGTCTGTAACTCGAAAAAAAAAAAAAAAAAAGCAAACCTTGGCATACATGAAAATGAGTTGTACGTTTGTGCATGACCGCTGCACAAACATACGATAAACAGAAAGAGAGGGAGAGAGTGATAAGATTAAATGAACGGGGGGTTTATTGTCACAGAAGTGTTGAGACTGGCACCCCTTCTGCAAATACGTCGTCGCCTACGCTTCTTCGTTCGGCTTGCCANAAGTGTTGAGACTGGCACCCCTTCTGCAAATACGTCGTCGCCTACGCTTCTTCGTTCGGCTTGCCACGGGACCACGATTGTAGCGTCCTTGGCGTACACCGACCTATAGTCAAAGCGATCGTCTGTTAAATTCCTTAAAAACAATAAAATCGTTTATATTGAAATAGTTTATCGATATTATTACATATTTGCTGCAATGTTTTTTTTTTACGAAAGACTATTTTATACTTAGTTTTTATCACAGATTCGTGTGGTGTAGTCTGTATCAGTGAATTACTTGACACTCTGTAAAATGGGTACCGTACTTGAGTTAAGGCAGTCTGGCATGGCATTTATATAAATGAGAATCGGAAAGGGTAAAGGATTNTAATGGGTACCGTACTTGAGTTAAGGCAGTCTGGCATGGCATTTATATAAATGAGAATCGGAAAGGGTAAAGGATTGAGCCATGGGTAACTCCGTACCTAATCTTCTCAGGTTTAAAATAATCAGTGTTTGCATTTTCTCTCATTTACACTGGTTGAATACCAGAAATATATGAAAGCATGGGTTTGTATTTTTTATCCATATTTCCATCAAATTTATATTTTTAATAATCAGCTCAATATTTACACCGCCAAAAGCTTTGGTTAAGTCGCAAAAAATAGAAATTGAGGGCAGCAGTTTTTTTTTCTCAAGAGCATTTAGGTTACCAGTAGTTAGTTGGTATATTGCCTCGTTATCCAAACATTTTTATTCTGAAACCATGTTGAATTTCGGTCAAAATGTATGTGTCTCAAAAGTGATGCAGAAGTATATTACGTAGTAGTTTCTTAATTACTATTGAGAAAAAAAAGCCAGTCTTATAAATAGCACCTACGTTCTGAATCTGAATCAATGATTTCAATCAGTAGGGCATTTTTACTGAATATTCAGTTAATGAGCTGTTATCTACTGGCGAATGAGTGGAATGAACAGAGTTCCAGTGCCCGCTCAGCGTAATTCAGTAGGAATCAGTATAATTTGTTGTTCAATCAGTGAACACCAGCAACTAAAATGATGAGTAGAATTTTAGTGATTCAAGTGGAGCAGTTTNTAATTTGTTGTTCAATCAGTGAACACCAGCAACTAAAATGATGAGTAGAATTTTAGTGATTCAAGTGGAGCAGTTTGAAAAGATCTGCAGTCGAATTGGCTGATTTGGAGCAATTGTAACTTTTTTTGATTTTAGAATGTAATTAGATATTTTGGTTTGGTCACAATGCGACCAAAGACAACTTAAGTGTGTCAGGANTTTTTTGATTTTAGAATGTAATTAGATATTTTGGTTTGGTCACAATGCGACCAAAGACAACTTAAGTGTGTCAGGAAATTTGCCATCATTAAAAACAATTTTGCAGGTGTCGCTGAAGGGAACGCAGTTTATAAACGCGCTGTTGTATGACCTCTACGTAATTTCTGTTTTGCAATTTGTCGTTTTCCTTATCTCTGCTGCAGATTAGAACGGAAATGTAATGAGATGTGTTCTGGTTTCTGGAATGTTGTGGTTCGGTTCATACTATCAGCGCAGGAAGTTTTGTTTGTCTGTACGATATCCATAAAATATATGTAGTGTGAACTGAATATATCGGCCACAATCTATGCATCTGGAAGTGTACTTATTATAGTAATAGTATACATAATCGAGTAGAACCGAGTTTAAAACTGAGTTGAAACTATTACTGACCTCAGAAAAGTTATGCAGTGATAACTACTGTTATTAGCTGAACTTTTTCAGAGGATAACTGTCTGATATTTATTAAGTCATATCTTTCAAAGTTTACATCCAACTACGAAAAAAAAATATAAAAAATTGGATGGTTTTGAAATATGGAATGTTAGCAGGAAGAATAGGAGAATAGGCTGAATCTGCTAGCTAGCGAAATGGATTAACGGGAAGCTCACACATACACAATGATTCTATTCAGGGATGATTGTTTGGAGATCGAGAATGACGTTTTTGATGACGTCCAACAAAGTAAAACTGGTTTGGTTTGGGCAAGTGAATACAATGAAGGAAACGTGACTCCGAATCAAACATCAAGCTGGATACCACTCACGCGAACAAAGCAAGGTCGTCCATGACTGAGCTTTGAGGACTGCACAAACGAAACTGTGAAAACACAAAGATCTTTGTTATTGAAAATTGACAAGACTGTACAGGCAGGACGTATCAGTACAGCGGTTACAAACTTTCAGGAGAGATAGAGTGCACCTAGACGATCGGAAATCCCGTAGCAATGCATGGCCGGAAACGCTTCCCTGGCGCGGTAGTGACGACACAAAACACAAGAAAGGAAGGACACGAACAGGGTCATCTGTTGCTTCGGTTTGCGTAGCGACATCTATCGCGTACACCAGCCAGAGTGAGTCGTCCCAGCATTTTTGCTGTACTAAGAAAATAAAACATGTTTTCTCACCCTGTTCGTGTCCTTCCTTTCTTGTGTTTTGTGTCGTCACTACCGCGCCAGGGAAGCGTTTCCGACCATGCATCGCTACGTGATTTCCGATCGTCTAGGTGGACTCTCTCTCTCCTGAAAGTTTGTAACCGCTGTACTGATATACACCCTGTAGATTATGTCAACTGATGAGAGGAGTCGAGAAGTGGCGACAACTTATAAATCTACAGAAGAGAGACAAGTAGAAAATGAAAAATTAAGTTGGGAATTTATTGGGAATATCAACGCTATCAAAATAAATACCTTAAAAANAGACAAGTAGAAAATGAAAAATTAAGTTGGGAATTTATTGGGAATATCAACGCTATCAAAATAAATACCTTAAAAATAATTTTGCAGCCGTTGTAACATTATTAGCTTTAGGCTCCATTGTATGCTGCCATGCGAATCTCGTGTTGACCTGCTGTCAAGTTGTGGTATGGTAAGCGGAAATAATATTTCTAATCAACACCCACACTTTACGTCTGTTCTCTAATCGGTGAAAGGAGAAGCACGCAAATACTATACTAACCTTCCCTCACAGCTATAGTTTATTCATGGTTACTTCCAATTTTTCTTTAGCGCTTATAAAGTTATTCTTTGGATAATCACTACGTATTCCTAGGTCGCATGTAAACAAAATGTAAACAAGCGCGTGTGTGTGCGCGCATGTGCATACACACTTGAACACACTCAGTAATGAGCGCATATTTGTATTTATCTTCTAGTGTGTATTGTATATGCTCCCATCTTTTTCTACTTAAAGAGTTAGTATATTTTCTGTAGATTCGTTGTTTGCGCATTTACGTTCATCTCAGCACAAATAGCTTGGTACCCTACGTATACGACTTTTTTCCAGNTAGATTCGTTGTTTGCGCATTTACGTTCATCTCAGCACAAATAGCTTGGTACCCTACGTATACGACTTTTTTCCAGGAAAAAAAACAGTGATCTAATCCCGTACACTTTCGTTTTTATCGTATTAAGTGTATTTAAAAAAAAAAAAAATTATCGTGACAATGAAAAAAAAAATTCTCTTATTTAGAGCTTGCCCGCGCAGTTTCCATAAAAGTTAGGAGAAAAGNTTATCGTGACAATGAAAAAAAAAATTCTCTTATTTAGAGCTTGCCCGCGCAGTTTCCATAAAAGTTAGGAGAAAAGTAAAATTGCAGAGTCGTAGTTTAATCTATGAGCTTTCATCGCGTGTAATAAAGTCCTGCCGTTACACGTCTAACTTGCGCAGGAAAGCGCAACGACGGAAGCGCTGCACGCGGGGCCAGCGCCTTGCGCGTAAGAGCGATCGGGCGCTGGGTGCGCGTGTGATTGTCGCCCGTATCGAACACGAAAAAAAAAAAAAAAAAAATCTCCGGCTTAAGTGCTCTTAATATTTTGTGGACGTGTTATCTTCTGTGCAACTGCGTTTGTATGTTATCTAAAAATGTAAACCTGACAACCACTATCCAATGGAATGGATATACACAGGAGGCTCTGAAAACAACAAAATAAAAGTCTGAGAGAAAAAACCTAGGAGAAAGCCATTGAACCTTTGTGCGCCGTAAAGAACATCCGAAATTAATATTTTTACATACAACAGTTAACCGGTTTCCAGCACTGCATTTCAGGAAACTTAAATATAAAAGTATTAAACGCATTCTTTATAAATAATATTTTAAAAACTTACTTTTAATAATATTTTACATAATAACTGTTTCTCACTAGCTATTGCCGATATACCTTTTTTTTTTTTCTCAGTTTTTATTTAATTATATCTATGAAGTAAAAAACTTTATAAGCCAAATTTAAGTGAAAGTTTCATTTAACCAAAAGGAAGCACGCTAATATCGACGGAAGTAAAAAANAACTTTATAAGCCAAATTTAAGTGAAAGTTTCATTTAACCAAAAGGAAGCACGCTAATATCGACGGAAGTAAAAAAACACTAGTAGTGTATGATTTATTTAGGAAACAACCAAACATGGGATACCTAGAGACCTGAAAAATTCGCGGATTCATTTTGGGACAAGCTAGAATTCAAAACACGCGCGTGTATACAGTATATCTTTAGCAATTTGGTCCACACAGTGTTTGACACCTCCTGGAGAACGGTGTCCAATTGTCGCCTTCCACTGTGCCAGCAGACAACCAATGCACAGTTGACATCGGCAATTTTGTAGGTACATAAGACTGTAGAGTCTAGCCTGCAGGTCATTGAACTCGCGAATTTTTCAGGTCTCTAGTCTTACGTTGTGTGAGTTTTCAAAGGTTTTTATCCACGAAGTGTGAAGATATTGCGAATATACTATAAAAAGAACACGCTTGTTCGTGGCCATCCCGAGGTACAAACTCGCGACCACACGACTCAAATGCAATGCCTTAGCTATATTTTCTTAAATACTTTATTGATAGGGACCTGCAAAAATTCGCATCACGCTAAACTTCACCGTTCTATACATGTTCGAGTAGGGTGGCTCTTGTTTATTGGCTTCTGCAGTCGCGAGGACACATTTCCAGTTCGACTTGGTTGGACGTGATTGGGCCAGCCTTCCGTTAGTGGTTTCGTATCGGTCCAAAGCCGTCCTGGGCACGCCCGAACAAACTGTTGTCCAGTGACCAAGGCAATACGAAATCACAAGCGTTTGATGTGTCTCGTCTGTCTTCAAATATTAACGCGAATTTTTGAACGACTCTGTTTATTGACTCACAATTCGACAAGCTGCAACGCAGTTTAGAGTCAAGTGTCACTATCCCAGGTAGTGTGACTAAGACGAAACCGATAAGACGAATAATACATAATTTAGCCTACACCTAATACCAAAGATGGAGCCGAGGTGGTATAGCGGTTAGACTACTCGCCTCCCACCTAGGCAAACCGGGTTCGATTCCCTCCTCCCTCCTTGGACTTTCGCACTTGGGAATCGTGCCGGACGATGCCGCTGGTCAGCGGGTTTTCTCGGGGATCTTCAGTTTCCCTTGCGTTCCGGCGCTGCTCCATACTCACCTCGTTTCACCCTCATCGCCTCTCAAGACCCCGTTGTTAAGAACTTCTCAAATATCTTAACTTGATTATATTCGCCGCGCCCTATACATGAGGGGTGAGAGGGGAACGAGGACNACCTCTCCATCTCTCCATTCCTAATACCAAAGGCCACCAGATTTTTTTTTTTGCAAAAAGATTCCGCTACTAGTTGTACTTCAAAACACTTTAGCAGAACTGTACTTTTTTCATTGGAAGATTTTATTAGTCACATCTCGCAAGATCCTGCCTGAGAATCGGGGACGTTTTGTGTCGGAGTAACTTAAGTCTGATTGGCCCAGTCAGATAGAAAATGTCTTTTCACAAAGATACGCAGCCAAAAATTTAAAGAGTAATGTTAGACCAAGTATGATGTTGAAGTTTAGACACACAACCATGTCGTCTTACTCATACCTCACCCGGTACTCGAACCTAGAACTCCTCGTACCGCAAGCCTGTTCGCAACTAACTGTGCCACAGAAGTTTAAATAAAAGCAGTAACCTTCGAACTTAACCACATTTTTTCTTCTGATTTTATTGACATTTATTTTGAAATGCCTCAACACTTTCCGAGTTTGAGTGGCATTTCCCATGGTAAGGTGACTAAAAACTGACTCCAACAAATAAGGTCGGCACTGTCTGAGTAACACGTGGGGAATGTAAAGGAGAATATTGACTGTGAGGGTATTTGTCTTTACAGTGAACGTCGATATTACAGGCACTGCATGTATGCTGTAGCAAATCACCCATTGAAAAGATATGCTACCATTAACCAGAGGAGGAATGAAGGTGTTTATAGTTCATTCACGGTTACTTCCAACTTTTCTGAAGCCCTGTTAAAGTTCTACTTTCAGGATATTCATCCACCTCGTGCAATTGAAGGTTAAACCAAGTATAGAAAATTACACCGAAGGGTCAACGCACCGCATTTGTGCGCACTCTAATAATATTTTGCATGAGAACTATTTCTTGCAAGGCATTACCAACACACCCATTTCCTCTCTAATTTTGTTCATTTTAAATCTAAATTAAATATATAATATTTTGTATAAAATATAAGTATAATTAAATTTGACCGAAAATGAGATACATTTATGTTAACAGAAGTATAAAACGCTTGTGACACATGGAATGTTAAGGGACTAACCAAAAACGTCATACATGGAGTGATGTTAAAAGATTCGATTCAATAAATGCGAAGATACTGGGAATAGACTTCCAGTGTAATAAATTATTGAGAACAATATATTAATTTCCACCGAGGATTTTAACATATCAATGGAAAGTGTATATGTTTAGGTTTATTTGTTATTTTTTAACTAACGGGAAATTATAATAAGTTATATTTTTTTTTACACTATTAATACTTCCACCAGTGACAAACCTGCTAGACCCTGGCATCACACAAAACAATAATTTATGTAAAGTTGCATATTTCTACATATCATACACTAGATCTTTGCGAAAGATATTAATCCTTGCTCGTTGAATTGGAGATTCAGATATTCGGCGGGAAAATATTATTTAATAAAAGTCTTACAGTTTCACTTGGGTAGTATTACACACTCCCAACGAGTTGGACTCGCCACCATACTGTTGCCAACATGATGCAGTTATTTCCGTCATCGCTTTCGCTTTCTAACTCACGCTGTTGTTTGAAGAGATCTGATAAACATGTTGCAAGTAGAGCAGAAAGTAGTGGGAGTGATGCGCTCTACACATTCAATTAAAAGCATCCACTCTTACACACTGAAAATTAAAAATGTAAACTCTTCTCTGGTCTTCTGGGATTGACCAGCGTCAAAGTGTGTTTATTTTTCCATTTCGGCGTTCATTCAAGCCATCTTCATCCGGTAGCTATAGAGTTCAGCGATCTGTTTTTAAAACTAAAAATTTCGCGTTTTGCATTAAGTGAGCGAGTGAAAGAANAGAGTTCAGCGATCTGTTTTTAAAACTAAAAATTTCGCGTTTTGCATTAAGTGAGCGAGTGAAAGAAGAGATTTGGGTGGCTCTTAGAAGCGAGGTCTTGAGAGCCGATGAAGGTGAAGTGAGGTGAGTATGGAGCAGCGCCGGAATGAAAGGGTGGGGGAAGCGGGAGATCCCCGAGAAGGCCTGCCGACCAGCGGCATCGTCCGGCACGATTCCCACTTGCGAAAATCCGGAGTGGCCAGGCCGGGGATTGAGCCCGGTTCACCTTGGTGGGAGGCAAGCAGTCTAACCGCTCAGCCACCGTGGCCCCTTTTGCATTAAGAACTGTTTTGTCGGTTAGGTTTCACTTTATCGCCAGTTTCAGTAAACGGTACCTTTACTGCTATCCTGAGTTTTAAGGTGAATGTTTCTATGTATTTTGCTGTGAAATGCAGTTGGCTTTGTGAATCATAGATACAATGAGAGATATAAGTAAATAACGTGGAATACCTCTCAACCGGTAGGAACTGACAATTTTTCTACAGTTTGAAATGACGTCGTGTATCTCAGGTTAGTAGTTGGTTCGTGAACTATTTCATGCAACATGTAAAGAAAATAGAACTTATTTCGATAAAGGATGAGAAAGTTATGGTTTACTAGATAATCTTTTTCATCTTCTCAAATATGAAATTGCTCTGTTTTGGGAACAGTGTCTGGTTTCCCGTGTTGCAGAGCGTAACGAGTTTTCGTAGATTGTGGTCCCTGGATAGGTTGGCTCTGTATTGTTAGNGGACCTTCGCATGTGGGAATCGTGCTGGACGATGCCGCTGGTCAGCGGGTTTTCTCGGGGATCTTCCGTTTCCCTCGTCCCTTCATTTCGGCGCTGCTCCATACTCACCTCGCTTCGCCCTCATCGGTTCTCAAGACATCGATGTTAAGATTCGCCCAAATCTCTCCATCTCTCCATTCCTAATACCAAAGAACACCAGTTTTTTTTTTTTGCGAAAAGATTCCACACTTTAGCTGAACTGTACTTTTTTCATTGGAAGATTTTTTTAGTCACATCTCGCAAGATCCTGCCTGAGAATCGGGGACGTTTTGTGTCGGAGTAACTTAAGTCTGATTGGCCCANTTAGTCACATCTCGCAAGATCCTGCCTGAGAATCGGGGACGTTTTGTGTCGGAGTAACTTAAGTCTGATTGGCCCAGTCAGATAGAAAATGTCTTTTCACAAAGATACGCAGCCAAAAATTTAAAGAGTAATGTTAGACCAAGTATGATGTTGAAGTTTAGACACACAACCATGTCGTCTTACTCATACCTCACCCGGTACTCGAACTTAGAACTCCTCGTACCGCAAGCCTGTTCGCAACTAACTGTGCCACAGAAGCTTAAATAAAAGCAGTAACCTTCGAACTTAACCACTTTTTTTTCTTCTTATTTTATTGACATTTATTTTGAAATGCCTCAACACTTTCCGAGTTTGAGTGGCATTTCCCATGGTAAGGTGACTGAAAACTAACTCCAACAAATAAGGTCGGCACTGTCTGAGTAACACGTGGGGAATGTAAAGGAGAATATTGACTGTGAGGGTATTTGTCTTTACAGTGAACGTCGATATTACAGGCACTGCATGTATGCTGTAGCAAATCACCCATTGAAAAGATATGCTACCATTAACCAGAGGAGGAATGAAGGTGTTTATAGTTCATTCACGGTTAATTCCATCTTTTCTGAAGCCCTGTTAAAGTTTTGCTTTCAGGATATTCATCCACCTCGTGCAATTGAAGGTTAACCAAGTATAGAAAATTACACCGAAGGGTCAACGCATCGCATTTGTGCGCACTCTAATAATATTTTGCATGAGAACTATTTCTTGCAAGGCATTACCAACACACCCATTTCCTCTCTAATTTTGTTCATTTTAAATCTAAATTAAATATATAATATTTTGTATAAAATATAAGTATAATTAAATTTGACCGAAAATGAGATACATTTATGTTAACAGAAGTATAAAACGCTTGTGAGACATGGAATGTTAAGGGACTAACCAAAAACGTCATACATGGAGTGATGTTAAAAGATTCGATTCAATAAATGCGAAGATACTGGGAATAGACTTCCAGTGTAATAAATTATTGAGAACAATATATTAATTTCCACCGAGGATTTTAACATATCAGTGGAAAGTGTATATGTTTAGGTTTATTTGTTATTTTTTAACTAACGGGAAATTATAATAAGTTATAGTTTTTTTTACACTATTAATACTTCCACCAGTGACAAACCTGCTAGACCCTGGCATAACACTAAATAATAATTTATGTGAAGTTGCATATTTCTACACATCATACACTGGATCTTTGCGGAAGAAAATAATCCTTGCTCTTTGAATTGGAGATTCAGACATTCGACTGGAATATATTATTTAATAAAAGTCTTACAGTTTCACTTGGGTAGTATTACACACTCCCAACGAGTTGGACTCGCCACCATACTGTTGCCAACACGATGCAGTTATTTCCGTCATCGCTTTCGCTTTCTAACTCACGCTGTTGTTTGAAGAGATCTGATAAACACGTTGCAAGTAGAGCAGAAAGTATGGGAGTGATGCACTCTACACATTCAATTAAAAGCATCCACTCTTACACACTGCAAATTAAAATTTAAACTCTTGTCTGGTCATTTGGAATTGAATAGCGTCAGAGTGTGTTTATTTTTCCATTTCGGCGTTCATTCCAGCCATTTTCATCCAGTAGCTATAGAGTTCAGCGATCTGTTTTTAAAACTAAAAATTTCGCGTTTTGCATTAAGTGAGCGAGTGAAAGAAGAGATTTGGCCGGCTCTTAAAAGCGACGTATTGAGAGCCGATGAAGGTGAAGTGAGGTGAGTATGGAGCAGCGCCGGAATGAAAGGACGGGGGAAGCGGGAGATCCCCGAGAAGACCCGCCAACCAGCGGCATCGTCCGGCACGATTCCCACTTGCGAAAATCCGGAGTGGCCTGGCCGGGGATTGAGCCCGGTTCGCCTTGGTGGGAGGCGAGCAGTCTAACCGCTCAGCCACGTTGCCCCTTTTGCATTAAGAACTTTTTTGTCCGTTAGGTTTCACCTTATCGCCAGTTTCAGTAAATGGCACCTTTACTCCTACCCTGTGTTTGAAGGTGAATGTTTGTATGTATTTTGCTGTGAAATGCAGGTGGCTTTGTGAATCAGAGATACAATGAGAGAGATAAGTAAATATCGTGGAGTACCTCTCAACCGGCAGGGGGATGACTGATAATTCTTCTACAGTTTTAAATGACGTCGTGTATCTCAGGTTAGCAGTTGATCCGTGAACAATTTCATACAACGTGTCAGGAAAATAGTACTTATTTGTGATTGAGGAAGTAAAGTTATGGTTTAATGGATATTCTTTTTCATCTTCTCAAATATGAAATTTCTCTGTTTTGGGAACAGTGCCTGGTTTCCCGTGTTGCAGAGCGTAACGAGTTTTCGTAGATTGTGGTCCCTGGATAGGTTGGCTCTGTATTGTTAGCTTACGATCGGTAAGGAAAACAAATACACTGAATAAGACGAAAGACTGTCTGTTAGTCCTTTATTAGATGCTGGCAAGGTCGGTATGAACGTGGGTTAAGCAAATTGAGACACCGCTGAAGCAACTGAGGCATAACTGAAACACTGGCGAAGATACTGCAAAATATTCTCTCTTCGACTATTTCCGACATGGGGAAAGTTATGGCATTTAAATAAATTCAAGATGGCTGCTGTCCAAGTGGAATGACAGAGCGTCATCAAAACCTGCCCAAGAAGTTTCTATTTTAAAGCAACCACTCAGCAGATTGTAAAAAAAAAAAAAAAATTAAAAATAAAAGATAACATAATAACATATAACTTCGAAACTTTGAGTAAAATTCTTTGATAACCAATTTATGTTTTAACCCTTCTGATACCCTGCGTACTAGTTAACAATGTGCATGTGTAACAAGCCATTTCGGCCCCGATTGTAAATAAGTAGTAGGAATATGGTTTAGGTATAATTAGTTAGAACTGTAGGAGCGTCATTCAAATTGGTATATGTTTGTAATCGTCAATAGCGTAAGATAAGTTTTATTAGAGTAACTTTGTACATTACGTTTTAATTTTAGGATTTTATATTGAGAGATATTGCAGGCAGGAGGGTTGTGTGAAGTATGTATATGGCTTCACGGCCGGCGAAGCAGCGCAGTTAGACATAGGAGGAGGTCAGAGAACTTAGAAATAGACAATTGTAGGCCACCTGGCGCGGAACGAGGGGGACTAGCCGCTGCCATCTTGGATGACGTCACGAGTCAAACCTCCTGCTCTATCATTCCTTGCTGACGTCGCCCAATTTGTCAGCCAGTACCGACCATCCTGCTCAGTCATTTCTGGCCAGTAGCGGCCATCTTGTTCCCTACTTCATGCTCTTGCATTACAAGCGAGGGGTTTTCTCCAAGTGCTTCTGAATTAGATTATTATCTCATTCTTTCTTACTTGATCTTCATCCCTACTTCACGCTCTTGCATTCCAAGCGAGGGGAGGGTTTTCTCCGAGTTTTCCCAAATTCGAATACCTTGTTCATTGTCTTACATTGCGATTTTATTTTCTCATTCCTTTCTCTTCCATCCCTCAGTTTTTTCATATTCCTTCTGGTGTCCTTTATTTTCTCTTTGGCAGCCAGTACCAACGGCGGCCATTTTGGCAGTCAGTACCGACAGTCATCTTGTTCCCTACTTCATGCTCTTACATTTTGCCCTTCCTGTCCCGTCTTCGTGCTCTGTCTCTGGCTGCGCGAGGATCTCGAAAGGGTCTCGTCTCTGATTGGCTATTGCCGACGGTGGCCATATTTTGCCAGCCAGTCCCGACGTTAGCCAGTACCGACGGCGTCCATTTTGGCAGCCAGTACCGACGGTGACCATTTTGGCAGTCAGTACCTGTGGCCATCTTGTTCCCTACTTCATGCTCTTGCATTCCGCCCTACCAATCCTTTCTTCATGCTCTCGCATTCCTACTGATCATATTCCTTCCAATCCCCTTTTCACCTGGCGCCCTGACAGGGACGAATCTCTCATGCTTTGCCATTCCACCTTGGTTTTATCATATTCCTTCCGGCATCCTTTCACCTAGCATCCTTACGGGGACGAGTCTCTCATGCTATGCCATTCCACTGCGGTTTTCTCATATTATTTCTCACCCTCGCAGCATTTCCCTCACACTTACCCTCCACATGGCATGACCATGTGGACGGTTCCTGGGCTTGGGAGTTACGACCACCCTTGTGTCACCAGACCGACGCCTTGACCAAACGACCGCCANCCGTTCTGTAGCAACAAGTAAATTAATTAGTCAACCTACACAACATCACGGTCGCTTCACACTCGCAGCGTCGCCTTCACACTTACCGTCCACATGGCATAACCATGAGGACGGCTCCCGAGCCTTGGGACCGGGGCAGTACACTATGCTAGGAAGAACACCGCCAGTGTGTTTCCTCAGACACACGCGGTATGTCTAAGCAAACGCCAGTGACGTCGTAAGCATAGTGTACAGGTGGCTTACGACGCCGTAATTAAAAGACAACGCACCAAAAAAAAAAAAACAAAGCCGACAAAGGAACGCACAGACAGATGACAGCAAAGGGGAAGAGTACAGTGGTGGCAGAGGAAGAGAAAAGAGGGGACAGTGCAATCAGTAGCGAATAAATGCAAGAACGATACGATCACTAGTTACCACAGTGCTAGGAATACAATTTCACATTCACAACCTTTGCATTAGTGTATGAAAGAATGGTTGCAGAATGTGAAATGATACNTGCTAGGAATACAATTTCACATTCACAACCTTTGCATTAGTGTATGAAAGAATGGTTGCAGAATGTGAAATGATACACACACATGTATCGATAACACGCTTCACAAGATAAGAATATCTATTGCATGGGCTACAGCGTGTTACCATTCACCAACACTGTGCTATGGAAAAAAACAGTACATACTGGTAACATGCTTGACAAGATATGGATATATCTTGCACGGCATGCAACCAGTCAGCATACCTGGCAAGATGAATTTGACTCTTGCATNTGCTAGGAATACAATTTCACATTCACAACCTTTGCATTAGTGTATGAAAGAATGGTTGCAGAATGTGAAATGATACGCACACATGTATCGATAACACGCTTCACAAGATAAGATTATCTATTGCATGGGCTACAGCGTGTTACCATTCACCAACACTGTGCTATGGAAAAAAAACGATACATACTGGTAGCATGCTTGACAAGATATGGATATCTCTTGCACGCCATGCAACCAGCCAGCATACCTGGCAAGATGAATTTGACTCTTGCATGTGCTAAAGTATACTGTTGAAAAAAAAAAACAAGTACATANTCAGCATACCTGGCAAGATGAATTTGACTCTTGCATGTGCTAAAGTATACTGTTGAAAAAAAAAAACAAGTACATATTGGTAACATGTCTGACAAGATAAGAATACCTCTTGCACAACATGCTACCGGCCAGCATACCTGACAAAAAGAATATGGTTCTTGCACGCGCTAAAATATGCTGAAAAAAAAAAACACACATTACATCAACAACAGCATACCTGACAAGATGAATTTGACTCTTGCATTTGCTACAGCATACTGTTGGAAAAACAAGTACATACACAAGAAATACTGGTANACAAGATGAATTTGACTCTTGCATTTGCTACAGCATACTGTTGGAAAAACAAGTACATACACAAGAAATACTGGTAACATGCCTGACAAGAAAAGGATATTACTTGCACGGGCTACAGCATGCTACCAGCCAGCATACCTGGCAAGAAGAATATGGCTCTTGCATGTGCTACAGTATGCTGGAACAGAATGCGCATAACAACAGTACACCTGACAAGATATGCATGGCTCTTGCATGCACTCTAGTATACTGCAATACGTATATATACATACAGCAGGACATACTGGTAACATACCTGAAAAGATAAGAATACCCCTTGCACGAGCTACAGTATGCTACCAGCCAGCACACCTGGCAAGAAGAATATGGCTCTTGCATGCGCTACAGTATACTAAACAGGACGTGTAGCTACCAACCCTCAACAATATACCTGACAAGATGAATATGGCTCTTGCATGTGCCCTAGTCTACTGCTGGAAAACACACACATCACTCTTTGTGGGAGAGGAGAATGGAAGCGCTTCTGCTTCGAAAAAACCCGGGGCGAGGAACTGCCTCCTACTATGCATCCCGACCCCATTCACTCTCCCAGGGACAGAGCCATATATGATGATACGCATCTGCCCCAGAGGTGCTTTATTTAGGTATGGTAACCATAGGGGGCGGTATGAATAGCATCGTCCAGGATATTCCGCTTGTCGTCCATCCACAAAAAAGCGAGCTTATTGGTACATTCACTATATATACGTCGTGATGGCGCGACCTAATGATACCGACCTGCACACGCATTACTTGCTGGTTCATTAGAATGCGTTTGTAGTCTTCTACGGCGATGGTGTTCCATACAACGCTCTTCTGAGTGCCTTTCGCGAGCTTTACCACCTTACCATTACAGCGATAAACATACAGCTTCGCTCTCAACCCGACAAGCTCAATCATGTCGTTACCTCCACAATCATCCTTCAAGTTGCCAATCACCCTTGCGTTGGCGGGGGAGTAGCAGGGATGAGTGGGAGGGTAGCTGCTGGTGTCGAACTCGGCCATAAGTGTTGGGTCTGAGCCGAGGTCTCTGTAGAAGTCGGGCAGGCAATCTCCATTACAGAGGAGTCCGTGTCAGTGTATACTAGACTACCATGACTCCCATACCGTGCCATCCTCACGTCGTAGCGGAAGAGGTACATGAGCATCTTGGACAGGTCAAGTATGGCAAACACAGCATATATGGGTTTGTCAATACGATATTTTCATGGTATAACTTTACCAGCGATACAGTTTCATTATAAATAGTTCTACACTTGAAGGGTGGTTTTGCAACAAGTTCTTCGCCTGAACTTCTGTGCATACAAGTTCTATACGCTGATGTTTGCGTTTGTTTTCCATAAGCTTACGTAACGTTATTCATCAACTTGAAAAAGTCCTTGTCGAAGGCGTTCGTGGCTGCCTGACATTTCAACGTATTCAGTTCAATATATGGCTTTAGCCTCGCCTTCTCGTTGAATCGAAGGACACGATGTTTTACCTTCAGCCTCAAACCACGACCCAGTGTCTGCTTGAGGTTGACCAGATGAATAATATATTTAGTCTTCGTCTCAAGGGTGGTCATGAGTTTAGGCTTTTTGGACTCCGGGGGACACTCGTTCACCGGCAGGAACGGTAGATCTCTTATGTTCCTCGTGGAGTGTGGTAGGGTACTCTACATCTACCTCCAGTATGCAGCCGACATCTCCATCGTCCGGCACGGACATGATGTCAATATCCGTGCCGGTCCATTCAAAACCACCATATGACGATGGTAGGGACATTGCCCATCCATATAAATTAATAGCATCTCATGGGAGACTCGTCCCTATCAGGGCACCAGGTGAAAGGGGGACTTGAAGGAATATGAGAAAACCATAGTGAAATGACAGAGCGTGTGAGAGACTCGTCCCCGTCAGGGCGCCAGGCGAAAAGGGATTGGAAGGAATATGATGAGTAGGAATGCGAGAGCATGAAGAAAGTATTGGTAGGGCGGAATGCAAGAGCATGAAGTAGGGAACAAGATGGCCACAGGTACTGACTGCCAAAATGGTCACCATCGGTACTGGCTGCCAAAATGGACGCCGTCGGTACTCGCTGTCGGCGGTACTGGCTGGCAAAATATGGCCACCGTCGGCAATATCCAATCAGAGACAAGACCCTTTCGAGAGCCTCGCGCAGCCAGAGACGAGACCCTTTCGAGAACCTCGCATAGCCATCGTTGGCCGGGTGGAATGACAGAGCATGAAGATGGGACAGGAAGGGTAAAATGCAAGAGCATGAAGTAGGGAACAAGATTACTGTCGATACTGACTGCCAAAATGGCCACCATCGGTACTGGTTGCCAAAGAGAAAATAAAGGAGACCAGAAGGAATATGAGAAAACCGAGGGATGGATGAGAAAGGAATGATAAAATAAAATCGGGATGTAAGACCATGAACTTGGTATTCGAATTTGGGAAGGCTCGGAGAAAACCACCCCCTCGCTTAGAATGCAAGAGCGTGAAGTAGGGATCAAGATCTAGTAAGAAAGAATGAGATAATAATCGAATTCAGAAGCACTCTGAGAAAACCCCTTGCTTGGATTGCAAGATCATGAAGTAGGGAACAAGATGATCACTACTGGCCGGGAATGACTGAGCAGGATAGTCGGTACTGGATGACAAATTGGGCGACGTCAGCAAGGAATGATAGAGCAGGAGGTTTGACTCGTGACATCATCCAAGTTGGCAGCGGCTCGTCCTCTTCGTCCCCGCCAGGACGCCAGGTGGCCTACAATTGTCTATTTCTAACTTCTTGTCAACCTTCGAGTGCCGCGAGAGCGATATGCCTTGTCCACGGCCACGCCTACGAGGAGCGTGTAGAGTGATTAAATATTAAATTTGTTACTATTAAAATTAATTATGATTATTTGGTAGATGGGCAGTAGCGCACCCAAATGACAAAATTTAAAAACCATATTAAAGTAAGATAAAGGAGTCGCCTGGAATAGAGGGCAAAGGCTCACTGCTGTCTGGGCTGGAGGGCGCTGATTGGCAGGCGGGGTGTCCTATAGCCACGCGGAGACTAGGAGTGGGTGGTGTTGGAGGTTGCGCGTCACTGGGAGAGGAGTCGTCGTGAGCGACAGAAGTCCTCGCGGGTTTCGCGGCCTGGAAGCCGCGGTTCGCGCCTCGACTATCGATCAGACTCGCGAAAGAGTCGTGTGAGGCTCCAGTCGCTGCGGATCGCGGCCGAAGCTACGGTTCTCGCGTGGAGGATTAATTAGACTCCTGGTGGAGTCATCGTGACTGGAGCTGCGGTCACGAGATGCATAGAGTTAATTAAACTCGTGTTTAATTACCTGAGCGAGACGCAGCTCCCGCGATACGCACTTTGAATACGGACANCATAGAGTTAATTAAACTCGTGTTTAATTACCTGAGCGAGACGCAGCTCCCGCGATACGCACTTTGAATACGGACATCGGTTTTAACGGAATATTTAGCCAAAGACTACAGTGAGCCAACTCACAAGTTCTCGGGTGTCCACAAAGGCAATCATTGTGTGTTCTCATTCCCGTAATTACCTGGGAAGGAAAAAAAAATAATCCGTCATTGGCCATAGACAAGGTGACATGCTAGATGCACACGGGGAGGAACGTCGCACGTGTTAATTAAGTTAATAAGAATAGGTACTTTTAAAGCACTTACAACTGCAGTAGACGTCTTAGATTTCATATCAGCGAAGTTTCATTTCACAGTCATAAAATTTGATCCCANGCACTTACAACTGCAGTAGACGTCTTAGATTTCATATCAGCGAAGTTTCATTTCACAGTCATAAAATTTGATCCCATGCATGTATTTTTTTCTTCCTTGCTAGCATTTAAGCGAACTGCCATTGGGCAAATAATAAAATATCTGTTAGGTGACAAGACTGTTTGTATACGCCTCGAACTAACTTCTGCATCACCAGGATTTATTAGCTACTAGAAGTGAACGTATGTGATGAAAATACGCCCTGTCTGTACAGAATGATGAAGAAGAAGAAGAATTAGAATAAAAAGCGGAGGAAACAAGAAAGAATAGGAAGAGAAAGAGGGAACGAAGAAGAAGACTCTAGATAGAGATTAGGCGTCCCGACGAATATGGATATTATAGGAAGTAGCAGTTAGGGAGATGAAGTGAAGAAGAAGAGAAATAGGAACAACAGGAGTAAGAAAATAGAAACAAACAAATAAGAGAAAGAAATAAGAACATGAAGAAGAAGAATAGAAGATGAAGTTGTTGATGAGGAGGATGAAGAGAATAAGAAGAAGAATAAGAAGTAAAGATGGTTAAAAAGACAAAGGGTTTTGAAGAATGATAAAATAAGAAAGAATAATAAAAATAAGATTAAGAAAAAAATGAAGATGAAGAAGAAGAAGAATAGGAAGGTGTGGAAAAAAGGAAAAGGAAAATAATCAAAAACCTCGGATGACCTTTGGCTAAGAGAGGTGAGNAAAAACCTCGGATGACCTTTGGCTAAGAGAGGTGAGGTGGAAATTAATTAATTAATTGTCTGTACGGAATATAACGCTAGACTTGACGAACGTATTTTTGTGATGCGCCTAAATATCCTATTGAACATCCGCAACCACGTGTACAAATATTAGGAACTGGCAATTTCTTAAAAAGTTGTAGCCTCAAACGCGATGTGTGCAGTTTCTAAGGAAATGTAGTAGTGTGAATATTTCATTCCCAAAAAAGCAGTTCCTGATCGACTAAGGATAGCGTCTTGCACGAATTTTGTTCACCTTGAAACCGGTGGTAATAGTGGCCCGGTAAGGAACGAGTTGAGGGCCTCGCGTTGTACATCAAGGCCATGCCAAAGATCGTTGTTTTTCATTCCCGGTTGAATAATTTATTCATTCGCTTACCATAACGAGAATGAAGCCAAGGAATATGCGTCTATGATCAAGGATTTTGTAAAAACTAGTTTATTATAGTATTATGAACTTTAAAATGGAACTACGACTTTAATTTTTTAAGAAAAATGTTTATGCTGTTATCTTAGAAACTTGTTTTTAATACCTATCTTTACAAACTCTGTTGTACACTGAAATGTGGAATATTCAGCAACAAAACCCAGAACATTAATCGGGCAAGATTCAGTTGTTTAAATTATGTCTAGGGTCTGCTTTCCCGTTCAGTTAGTATCCTACCGCCACGTGTGAAACTAATAAATTGTCTAGGACCCCATAATTTTATTCGTGCGCTTATCTTGTGAAACTGCTTAAATTGCCAGCATAGTCCATTCACGCTAACTTCCAACTTTTCTGAAGTCCTGCTAAAGTTCTACTTCCAAGATATTCCTACACCTCATGCACACAAAGCTCAGAAAATTACACCAGAGGGCCAACGCACCGCATTCGTGCGCACGCAGTGTAATCATAGTTTGCGTAAGAACTATTTCTTCCTAGACATTAACAACACAACTATTTTCTCCCTGTCTTTATTCGTACTAGTTATAAATGACATATTGTAATAAATAGATAAAAAAAAAAGTAAAAGTTCCATATAACCAAAAATATGGTACTTTTATGTTCACAAAAGTATACAATTTAGGAAGCAACCAAACATGTCATATGTGGGGTGACTTTTCAAATGTTTGATTTAAAAAGTGCGAAGAAACGGTGAATAGACTATACTTAAGGCGCCCGTCTACCTGGAACTTTTTCCCACGTTTAGGCAGAGAAGCACGGGAGCGATAAGGGCGACACTGCCACGCGCATCAAGTACGCCATCGCCACTAAGCGCAAGACTGTGAAATGTTCTCGTCGTGTTGCGTGTACCTATGGGACTTTCAGCGGTGACCATATTATTTTATTAGTGGGAAGTCTTTAGGAAGGTTCAGTGCAGGCGCCTATAGTAGTTTTGTATGTATCTGATGCGTGCATTTTGAGCTACAGCGCCTTGGAAAGGCCGTTTTTTTTAGCGGTTTTGGAGTACTCTGAATTGATGTTTCTAACGTACGTGATATTTTGAAAGTACTTAACAGCTCTCGTCTGAAGTGTGTGTTCTTTTCGTAGATGAGCACGTTGGACGCACGCTTAATAGTTTCGGTGAAAAACGTGTATTTGGAACACACTGCAACGCAGTTCAAGCGCCAGGTAGACGAACGCCTTAAGTTTCCTGTTCCTGTATACGTATATTCAGGATGGTTTTAGACATGACCGGTTGGGCGCGAACCTTGTAGGCGACCCTGACTGACGTACGCGAGAGAGGAGCGGCGTTTTTAACTGGCGCTATTGGGGCGGCCTTGAGCGTGGCTCCAGGACGAGGGAGGGGCCGAGAGAGTAATTGGAAATGAGGACCGGGGAGAGGGGGGAGGGAGCTCCGAGTGCTCTAATGACCGCCATCGCGGCATCTCGCGAGCCATTGTGTGCGGCGAGATGTCGACGACCTGCCCAATAGCAGGGCCGGGGAGGAGGCCGTGCTCTTGACCTTGCACGCCCACAAGCCGGCCCTTCGTCGCCGGCGTCGCGGCGTTTAGACACTCTTCGCGAACGGGCCCGTAGCCCTGGATATCTCGAAGAGAATTAGACGGATCTTAAGAATGCATATCCCCGAGATTTTCTTTTCTCGTGTTTGAGGCGCAACGAAACAGGCGACAATAATGGAACTACTGGCAGCCTTTTAAGTCCGTTCTTGTGTCACTCCTGCAGAGGAATTTTTTGGCGTTGTGGCCAGTATTTTCCTTCCTTTCGGCGTTGTGGTCAATTCTGCTTTCGGCATTGTGATTTTCGGGGTTATTGTACATTTGCGTATTGTGATATTTCGGCGTTGTGGTTTTCGGTGTTATTGTAAATTTGGGTGTTGTGGCATTTCGGCATTGTGGTATTTCGGCGTTATTGTACATTTGCTTGCTGTGGCATTTCGGCATTGTGATTTTCGGCGTTATTGTACATTTGCGTATTGTGATATTTCGGCGTTGTGATTTTCGGCGTTATTGTACATTTGCTTGCTGTGGCATTTCGGCATCGTGGTATTTCGGCGTTATTGTACATTTGCGTATTGTGATATTTCGGCATTGTCATTTTCGGCGTTATTGTACATTTGGGTATTGTGATATTTCGGCGTTGTGGCTTTTGGCGTTATTGTACATACACTTGTGTGTTGTGGTATTTCGGCGTAATGGTTTTCGGCGTTATTGTACACTTGTGTGTTGTGGTATTTCGGCGTTGTGGTGCGACCCCGACAGTAAACACGCGCGACCAGGCCCGTCACTCCTACGCGCAAGGCCCTGAACCCGCGTGCAGTGCTTCCGCTGTTGAGTTTTCCTGTGCAAATGAGACCTGTAACCGTGAGATTTTATTACACGCGATAAAAGCCCATAGGTTAAACTACGACTGCACAGTTTTATTTATCTCCTACCTATAAAGGAAACTGCGCTAGAAAGCTCTAAATATGCGATTTTTAACCATTTTCAAGATGTTTTCCTCTTATAATAAACTTAATATTATAAAAACAAACAACACTTTGTGGATCTAGATAATTTTTTTTATATTATACTTTTTTTGACGCGTTGAAGGTAAAAGTTTAGTGTGCAACGGAAGTTGCGCGCGCACAGTGTAGCGAAATTTTACAGTGAACGTGGTAGGGGTATGACCCAACGCGCATGCGCGTATCGTCTAGCTATATACAAACGCAAGGTACACAACATACCACGTGGTTATATTCAAAACCGACAGAAAATCAGTTCATGTAATAAGCAAATTGAAAAACATTTCATTTATATAAGTAATTCATTGTAAATATATATATCGTATAAATTAATTTTACTTACAATGTGCCATGAAAAATTTGCTAGTGACAAAAATTGTATAGTAAAATTTTGAAAGTTTTTTCAAGTATTTGAGATTAATTAAACTAAAATTAACCTCAAATACGCAAGTTACACAACATAGCACGTGGCTATATTTAAAACCGACAGAAAATCAGTTCATGTAATAAGCAAATTGAAAAATATTTCATTTGTATAGTTTGAATTNCTATATTTAAAACCGACAGAAAATCAGTTCATGTAATAAGCAAATTGAAAAATATTTCATTTGTATAGTTTGAATTCATTTATGATATGCGACAAGATCTGAATGAAAATAAGCGTGAAATGGTAACATACGTAATAAAATTTTATTTCAGTCACGCCAAAGAAATATAACTTCTAACGCGCGTACATAAGTACACGCACCCATTCATTTTACCTTTTCTGGCCAAATGTACCTATTCCCATGACCTTTATTTGCTGTTATACGCGTAAATCCGTAAACAACGAGGTCTTGAGAGCCGGTGAGTGTGAAACGAGGTGGATATGGAGCAGCGCCCGGAATGAAAAGGCGGGGGAATCGGGAGATACCCGAGAAAACCCGCCGACCAGCGTTATCTTCCGACATGATTCTCACGTGCGAAAAATCCAGTAACAACCCCCCGCCGGGAATAGAATCCTGTTCGCCTTGGTGGCAGGTGATCGCTCTAGCCACTACACTACCGCGGCACCGGTAGAGCAAGTTTTTGGCCTGAAAGTCGTTATGGTAACTAAGCTGTTGACCTATAATTTGTCTCTTAAGGCTGCCGCCTACCCGGCGTTTGAATTGCGTTGTCGTGTGTTTGAAATCCCGTTTTTTTTTTGTAAACCAGTAAACGTGCGCATAAAATGATTATCTACGAAAATAAAAAAAAATACTTCAGACTAATCGTGTGTGGCACTTTCAAGACATCACGCACATTGGAGACGTTATTTTTAATGCCCTCCAACATTGCTAAAAACGGATTTTTGTTGACTGCTGTTTCTCAGAATTTTTTACTTATATTTTATTTATAAATTACTATATTTTTTATTTGTAGTTAATTTGCATTAAAGCAGGGGAAAAATTTGCGTGTTGGTAATGACTAGTAAGAAATAGTTCTCATGCAAAATATTATTAAAGTGATTGCGCACGAATGCAGTGCGTTGGCTCCTTGGTGTAATTTTATAGACTTAGTCAAGGTTTGTTCGCACGAGGCGGAGGAATATACTGAAAGTAGAACTTCAGCAGGGATTCAGAAAAGTTGGAAGTAACCACGACTGGGCTACAGTAAGAAATATTTTATTCAATTGGAAATAAAGTTATGGCACACAAATTGAAAATTCCACACGGCGGATGAGATTGAGCTTTAAAATGACCCTTACGTAGGCGGGATGGTGAGCTGTGCCCATCTTCTCATCAGAGTTGATCTTCACACTTGACGGGATGAACATTGCAACGCGGATAACGGGGAAACTGTGCAGGGCTTCCAAAGTTGTCAAGTTTAATGTGACTTAACCGTAAACCTTTTTTACTGTATAACGGGAAGTAACTCCCACAGTTTTTTAGGTTATGGGCGCGGTTAAACTAAAGGCTAAAACGTGTTAATGTGGATATGTTTACGGCTGCCATATTTTAACACGTTCAATTAAATGGTCATCAAAGTGAGCCCGCTCGTATTTTTCCACCTCTGAAGTTAATGTAAAGGAAATTCTAACCTCGAAAAAAAAAGAACTCTCTCGTAACTTATTACAAATGCTTTCAACACTTAATATTGCTGATTTTTAAAATTTATTTTAATGCAACAATATTTAGACTTTGATAGTACAGAATATTCCACCTGGCTATACTTACCTCGAAGAATTCAACAAATAGCGTCATTNAATATTTAGACTTTGATAGTACAGAATATTCCACCTGGCTATACTTACCTCGAAGAATTCAACAAATAGCGTCATTTTCAGCCATCTTAATTACACTGTTTACCTACTTCATANCAATATTTAGACTTTGATAGTACAGAATATTCCACCTGGCTATACTTACCTCGAAGAATTCAACAAATAGCGTCATTCTCAGCCATCTTAATTACACTGTTTACCTACTTCATAGCAGCCAACTCGAGCGCAGCGCAGAAGAAAAGTTATTCATTTGCACTTAGCAACCAGTTTGCTTTGAACAAGAAGTGACTGTGATGTGTAGCCGATGTAACCGTATGTATATGTATTGGTGAAAATGTTTGGCGTGATGTTTTTGTGTCTTGTGTGACCGGCCTAAGATGGCCGTGAAAATTGGCAGCTGACAAGCAAATTTCATTCTAATCCTTAAATAAATTTCATACGCGTGATTATCTAACGTTATTTATTTTACTACTCTCTAGATACTAAAAAAAATATTATTTTTTAAATGTTTGCCTTCTATTACTCTACACTCTTACTCGCTCTGGTCGTGTGACTGCGCGCTGGTTGGACTATAAGAAGGGGCAGTGATATTTCGCGAAAAGATTTTGAGACAAGATACAGTCCAAAGCACTGTAGGGTCGTCCAACTTCTTTGATTGGCTAAAAAATGTTCTGGCACGTGTTAATCGTTTGCGCACGAATCATGAAGGTTCAGTGTCGGAGTTACTTAGTCCTGAGTGGCTCGGTCAAAGACGGACACGGCACCAGCAGCCAATGGAGGTATAACAACAGCTGAGGTGTGTGTATAGTATTGAAGTCTACTGTGTGCTCCGATTTTTACGCGAAAAGTCACTGGCCCTAACTTTAAGTTGATGCCCGGAGAGATAAATGCCACGCATGGGATATATACACGCGCATGCGCTGTGTACAGCTAGCGGGGTTGTTTCGAATCGTACACATAGGCGTCTGACAAAGCTCCGTCGACAAATGTTGTTGCTTTACGGTTAAAAAAAAAAAATGACGGGAGTGACCGAAGAGATTTGGGCGGCTCCGAGGTCGTGAGAGCCTATGAGGGTGAAGCGAGGTGAGTGTGGAGCAGCGCCGGAATGCAAGGGCGGGCGTAAATGAGTGATCCCCGAGAAAAGCCCGCCGACCAGCGGCATCGTCCGGCACGATTCCAACATGCGAAAATTCGGG
>NQII01008427.1:32093-68561 GCA_002778355.1 Clitarchus hookeri | reverse complement strand
GGGAGCGACCCGGTCGGGAATCGAACCCGGTTCACCTTGGTGGCAAAACGGCCGGATAAACATACTACCCAGACCCTTCAATTTTCACGGCATGTAATGGCTCCGGAAATATGTATCACACGAAAAAAAGTTGCAGTGCAACATTTTTCACTTTTTGCATCTCTACAGCTGGTTCTAGGTTGAGAACGGCCTTCATGACATAATGTTAAAGAAATTTGAAGCATTTCACGTAAACCCTAAATGATTAACGATACAAAAACACGAAAAATTTAACCGTTTTATTATTCTACAACAATTTATCCAATATTTGAAAAACAAAATTGTTCTAACTAAAATGTGCAGGTATATTGATATATTATATTAAAGTTAGCAATTAAGAGTTTTTTTTTGTATTTGAAGTAAATAAACTTATAAACATTAGCACTTTACGTACGATATATGTATGATATTGGCAACCGTTTCGAAACACTCGCATAAATAAAAATATCTGCTTGAACAGTTGAGCCAATTTTGACTAACTTGAATATTTAACGTCTTCGATTAACGTGTCAATTGCTGTGATGCTAAAATCTTGAACACTCTATATTTTGTTAAGAAATAGAGATCATCATTGTTCAGAAAATAATAGTGCTTTATCTTCAGTATTTTAAATTAATACAATACGTCCTGAACAACAGATCACTTCAACAACTCCTTGAGAACAATGGTGTAGGTGGCCTTGAGATTCAGACAGTCGCCACTTCGATAGCGAGATTTCGCTTACACGTGTTACTTTTCCCTTGTATAAAAACAAGTAATTTTAAAAATAAGTATTTAATTTTAAGAAAGAAAAACTTAATTCTATCCACTGGCTCTCCTTTACACGCAATTTAGCGTGACATCATATAAAACACTACGTTAACAATCAAAGTTATAGATTTGCATGTATACTTATAAAATATCGCACGTTACAATAAGTTACATCTTTCTTAAGGCCCCCGTCTACCTGGAACTTTTTCCCACGTTTAGGCCGAGAAGCGCGGGAGCGATAAGGGCGACACTGCCACGCGCATCAAGTACGCCATCGTCGCTAAGCGCAAGGCTCTGAACTGTCGTGCAGTGTTTTCTTCGTGCTGCGTGTACCTATGGGACTTTCAGCGGTGACCATATAATTTTATTAGTGGGAAGTCTTTAGGAAGGTTCAGTGCAGGCCCCTATAGTAGTTTTGTATGTATCTGATGCGTGCATTTTGAGCTACGGCGCCTTGGAAAGGCCGTTTTTAGCGGTTTTGGAGTACTCTGAATTGATGTTTCTAACCTACGTGATATTTCGAAAGTACTTAACAGCTCTCGTCTGAAGTGTGTGTTCTTTTCGTAGATCAGCACGTTGGACGCACGCGTAATAGTTTCGTTGAAAAACGTGTATTTGGAACACTCTGCAACGCAGTTCAAGCGCCAGGTAGACGGGCGCCTTAAGCATCCGAATCCATGCCAAGTATACTTAGTCCCATCCTGCGCGCACAGATCCCATCCAAGTTCTTCCATTTTATATTTAACATGGTTTAGCACGTCAAAATACTACTTAATCCGCCCGGCCACGCATTAATTTGCGAGCCGAAGTATTGAAATTGTGTAATGTTTTGATGTGCAGTCTGCTTACGTCAAGTGCACGTTCTGCAGACAGTGAACAGCGTGCCGAGTGCTCAATGACGTCACCATCAGCCATTCATAAAGGAAAGGTGCGGTAATTTTCAGAAATCAGGTTACTCTTCGGTAATCTTTCTCAAGGAACTGGGTGCCGATTCTTCGCTGTGTACTGCACTAGCCATAAATATCATTATCGTGTGCAGCATGCACGCGGTCTTGAACCGAACGGGTTAACTTTCGTTAAAAAAAAAAAAAAAATCTTCCGTTTGAGTTTATAAGATCGCTCCAGCCAATTTTAACTCCTTGAAACTCACCACCAATATCAAAGCCCGTTTCGGACAGTTTAGAACCATTTGGACAGTTCAAAATTCTTCGCGGCCCTCATTCTACCATTGTTGTATTTGTTCAACAATTTTTCAAAATAATTTAAGTTAATTCTCTTATATCCTCGCCAAAATAATCTTCTCATTAATTTGTTGCTAGATACCATTCACATCAATTCAGTGCTATTCAATAAAATAAAAGTCGCTCGGTCTAATGACGCTAATAAAAAAATGTCGCTAAGGACTTCATTTCGGCTAACTAGTGATGCGTTTTTAATTAGAGAGATTGTAGTAATGCATCCCATTTAAAAACAAAAATCGACAATATAGATGCATCATTAAACATAAACTGAGAATAAAAATATTCTATTCAACCACTTCTAATAACTTGAAAAGCTCAATTTTGTGATGCCAATTGTTTTTTTTTTTTATTTTCTTACTCCGGAAAGATACTGGACGATAAAAAATGAATGATTGGGGTATGGTCTCTACAGACTGTCTAGTTAGATGTACTGTGTTGCTGTTTTACTAAACAACATTAATTTACCAACTGTGACATGTTAACACACATTGCCATATTTATGCTGTAGTCAGCAAAAATAAATGGCGTAAACGCTCGGAGCGATTGCAGGAATTGTCCTGCGCTGGATACAGTCCCGCTATTGCACAAACACGATTGAACATGCCAGCAAACATGCAGTTTTGACCCGCACCGGACATAGATACAGACCTGAGCAATGGAACAGACGGCACTGCACGGCTGTCAACGTGTTTGTTCAATAAAATGGAGACACGGTACCTCCAGCTAGACGGTTTAAAATTTAACTCCCATACAAAATTGGCCGAATTATACATAATTTAAAATGGTGGATCTACTGTGCCCCATCCTGTGTAACACATTAAAAAAGGTCGTGACAAAGATCGCCCTCTGGGATATTATTTTATAATTAATACACTCATTGCCATAAAAAATTGCAGCACTCGAAAAGAAAACTTTCAAATGTAATTAAACTTATCACAGGCAATGGGAAAGATGATGACAATAACCTATTACAACACCAAGACTAATTAATCGTTTATTCGGATAAATTTAAATCTGAAAAGTAACGTTGATACATCATTTCCAACCCTAATAAAGATACACGCAACGATACATTCCGGCAGGTAGTCACAGACGCGTCTAATGATGCTCTGACGAAGGTCGTCCCGTATTTGCTTCATCTGCTGTTCTAGATGTTGTGCACCCGTTCGTAACTGAAGTTGCCATCCCAACTCACCCCATGCGTGTTTTTTTGTAGGAAAAATATCTAGAGACCTGGCTGGCCAAGGAAGGGTGTCGGTAAATACGGCGGCAGTCTTAGGAAACCCTTGTTGTAAATTTGCGAAAATTTCCTTTATGGAAGATTGTCCGTTGAAGCCAAGCAATGAAGGGAAGCGCTCGAGGCCGGAAAATCTCCTGAACGTATCGTTGTGCCGATAATGTTCCCGCTATTACTACTATGGAAGACCGAGGAGCAATGATTGATCTACACTCCATGACGCCATCAGATATGGAGGTATGTCGCTCAACGAAGCCCTGACACGTGCGATGCCCATTGTTCCTCTATAATCGAGTAAGGTTATCATCCGTTGCCAGGCGTATAAGCTGGATTTGTCACTTAAGACAATGAATCGTCATTCCTCAGCCGTCCATGCCACCCCGATTACAAAAAAAAAAAAAATTGGTTGTCTGTAAAGTCGGTTTACTGACGATAGTTGAACGTGACAACGTCTTAAGAAAATACTGATGGAATGGTAGCATTTTTTTTTTCCATGGTGGGATTGTAAGCGGTTCTGCAAAATAAATCGTCGTTCGAAACAATTAAAAAAATTTTTTCATAAAATTCTTCATTCAATTCTTCATTTTAAATTTAAAAAATAAAAATACAACAAAATACTTGAATAAAATTTATTGTTTAAATTTCTACTCAATCGTTAAAATTTTAATTTTGATTTTATTATTTTAATACTATAATTAATTTTTTTCAATTAGTAACTTAATTATTTTTGCAAATTTAATTGTAATTTGTTATAAAAAAGTAATTAATTTTAAATAATTCATTATAAGAATAAACAATGATTAAATTATTGTTTATAAATCTTACATTTAAAATTTAAAATTTGGAAACATTAAAATTTTCGTAAATCTAGTTTTTAAAAAGCCCGCCTCAATGTGTTTGATATAGGAGAAAATGTTCCCTTTGACGGATGGCTGGTCCAACCTGTCATTTCAGACACTTAATTTTGTCAATTATAGCATAACCTTCAATCGCTGCACTAGCGGACCGATGCTATTCATTTTAATGATGAAAGCACGAATATTCGACAATATATCACTGAATATATAATTAATATCGAAAGAATCATTACCTTTATCGCTGTAATTATCGTTGCTATAAACAATTGACACCACATTCACTTTTCACTGCACTTGATACTCGATCAAAACATGTAAATGTACTATAGTATAGCAGCTGTCCACGCAGACGCATCGCTCACTCAAGTAGGAGAGAGACGGATGTCGAACGCTGCCGAACGCAAAGGCCGATTGTGCTTCTTTTTCGCTCGTTCCGCGCTCTCGCTTGCACTTCAAGCCTTACATGGAACGCCTCAGAGCGAGGTAACGCCGCATGAGTCATGTTTTTTCGTGCGTGCAGCCGGCTCTATCGAATTATAAGACGTTGTCACGTCAAAAAAAAATTCGCAAATGAAGTCGCCGTTGGAGGGGTGTCAACAATTTACAATTACAAAAATCTTTTATTTTACACTTGAAGTACGTAGTATTGATGGTTTACACGGTATGTACAGAGTCACCATACCAACCCTCGGGGATCTTACGGTGGTTTTCTCAGCTGGTTTGTAGAAATGGCACACTTTTCAGTGGTCTGCTAGTTGTGTTAACATGGTTATTATTATTTTAGGGAAAAGTAAACAAAAACCCTAGTATTAAGCATATGACTTACAAACTAATTAACAATATGTCTTATAATCTAAGGAAATAATGGTGATGACTATATCTAACATTGTATGCACTTGGTGGTGTCCACAATGTCCACTATATCTATATCTAATAACAAAAAACTAATATCTACACATGAATTCTATTTTCTTTGTAACACTGTGTACACTTTTCACTTGTTTCTGGTTTTTCTGCTGGCTTCTTTTCTTGTGAGGCTGCCTCATCAGGGAGGCAGGTAGGACGTCGAGTACGCAAGTATTCTGCAAGTCCCCTCGCAATAGCGAGGATGGAAATAAGGATAACTAATAACGTCTCTGCATGTCTCTCGATGGAGCAAAGAGACGCCGTTTGTAGAGTTCGTGCCTAACGGACGATGAGGTTATCCTTTGTTTTGGTGGTTATTGTGGGTCGTTAGAGCCTTGCAGACGAGTGTGATCCCTCGCGTTCCCGCTGCTATCAAGACCGTCACAAACCTCGTTCGCAACGGTACAGGAAGCGAGAAATCACGGAAAGGCCACCATGTCCAACGATTCGTCTCTCAGACTCTTGTAACTTGTTCATACCTGCGTCGACTTCCACTGTGCGTGCGTTTACGAGCGAGCCGCTTCTTTTCTGAGATGAATAAATAGTAAAAAGTCAAAACCGTTAAAAAAAATTGTTTTAACGTGAAGTTTAGCAGAGCCTATACATATCTCCAAGCATGTTTGATCATCTGTAACACTCCTATCGTGAATATCGTGGTTCCGTACTCGGCCAGAGATATTGGGTGTGCTTCTCCTCAAAGTGGTCTTCCATCCCCATTATAGGCGAAATATGGCTGCTAAAATTGTACACTGCATAATTTTGTAACTTGAGCATGGTATGCACAGTATTTTAAGTAGGAAAATTTCCTAGTAGTCAATCAATATAAAAAAGTTTCAATTAACGCTTGTAGTAAAAACAATCATTGGATTTTTATGTTTATATTATTTTATATCAGTAATGATAACGCTATTTTTCGGGCAAAATCGGGGACGTGGTGGCTGAGCGGTTAGACTGCTTGCCTCCCACCAAGGCGAGGAAAACCAGGTTCAATCCCTGGCCGGGTCACTCCCGGATTTTCGCAAATGAGAAACGTGCCGGACGATGTCGCTGGCCGGCGGGTTTTCTCGGGGATCTCCAGTTTCCCCCGCCCTTGCATTCCAGTTCTGCTCCATCCTCATCTCATTTCATCCTCATCGTCTCTCAAGACCCCGTTGTTAAGAGCCTCCCAAATCTCTCAACTCAACTCAACTCAGACAAAATCTGCATTTTTTTTCTTCTGAAAATTCCTCTTCGATATTTGTTTTATAATTTGGTTCTTTAGGAGCATTGTTACATTGATAAATATTTTCTTTTCGCTCTCTCCTCCATTGGAGTATCTGCAATTTTAGAGGAAAATTATTATTACTGCGGTACTGCAACCCTTACAGGAGAGTAATGGAAAGTGTGTAAAATGCGCGAGCAACATAAAGCATGCCAGAGGGGAAAGTGGGGGAGCAGAGAACCCGATAGCTTATGCAGTGTTGCCGTCCTTGAACGTGGCATCCGCAAGAGGCTATCAAATCTTTCCACTCCTCTCATATTTGATTAACGATCCTCATTGTCCTCTCCGCATAAAAGAAAATTAAGTTTTACACTCACTGCCATTAAAAGTAGCCGCGCCCAGAACTCCTCATACACAAGAGACGAAAGACGGTATTCGGCACCACCTAGAGCAATGTTTCAACTGATTTCAGTTTGACTGTAGTTGGCCCCGCAGAACCAACAGCAGGTGCAGGTGGCGCTAGGTAGACTGATTTTTAAAAAATCGCGTGGTCAAAAAGTGAGTGTCGTTTGTTTATGTACGGTTTTACAACAAATGTTTTTCTCCAAAAAAAATTGTACTAAAACTGGATTATATCGCAGCTGAATTACAGCCCAGTTAGAATACGTACATTAACATCTTAAAGCACTAATTTATTAACGCTTTTGCTTACCCTCGCCAAAGTTACGTTCTTTCTGATATTTCTAAGTGCAGCGGGTATTTGCACTCTACTCCAAATACCCTTTACGGCGCCAACCCCCGTTAATACTTTGGTAATGTGAACGGCCGTAAGAAGAAAATGCGTGCAGTTTAATCAGCGTGGGTGTGGAAGTACTTCGGAACGTTGAATGATGAATGTCTGCACACACGCATCGTGAAGCACGCCACTGTACTGTGCCAGTATTAGGGTTGGGAAATCGACATCGATGTTTATGAAACATCGATGTATCGATGTTTCATGAACATCGATACATCGGTTAAAAAACATAGATTTTTAAATCGACGTTGTTCACCCGATTGTATCGAAACATATATGTTTTGTAAACATCAAAATTTAAAAATATAATTATTTTCTCCCGCTGACTAACAGTGGCATAAATTATTTCCAAATGATAATGCCAGTTAAGGCATAGATAAAATTGTCTTAATATGAATGGCAATACCAGCATTTTGGAAACACTTGTTGACAGTTTATGGTTTTCTGGCTGAACAACTCCCGAAGCCACTCCAACTGACATGAAGATGAAGCGAAGTGTGAAATGACAGTGTTGTTGACATGCGATACGAATGTGTGAACTGGTAATCATATTTTTTTCGTCGAATTTCAGTTATCTATTGCAAGAAGTGTGTGTTTATTAATCAATACAACGTCCTTAAACATAAAAAAATGAATACTAAAAGTTTATTATTAAGTTATTTGTTTATGACGAAAACGTCAAATATCTATGTTCGAAAATATCGATGTTTTGATACCGATACATCGGCGCCGACCTGCTGTGGCGCAGTCGGTTGTGCGCCGCTGATCTCCGGTTCGGGAGGTTCTGGGTTCGAATCCTAGGTAGAGAATGGGTGTTAGTTTAAGTTAGGTCATAAGTTAGTTTGTATAAGCCTTCAGGCATAACACCGGGGGACGTTAATAAGCCATTTACAATTCCAATTATACATCGGGAGACATCGGTGTTTAAATTGTCGATGCAGAAAACAATCGAACATCGATGTTTTCCTTCGATATCACAACCCTAAGCTGCTGCCCGCCAGTTCCGTTTCGCGTACTAAGCGCACTGGCCGATGCAGAAACACCCGCCCGTCGCTGCGCCACTCAGACACCCCAAAGAAGCGGAAGAAGAGGACGAGCCGATAGCAAAGCAAGCATGCGCCTTGAGATGCCACCCGCATAACACCAGAGCCACAGTGTACACGTCATTTCCCCTGAGTCACTTAAGTCCCAACACCCCCCGCCCGACAAACGACCCTCATCAGCATCATACCTCAAAGGAAAGGAAGTCCCGCCCTCTCTTTAAGGGCGTTCAAGAGACTAAAATGATTTAATAAATATTTAGCATATCATACCCTTATTTTGTTGTGATATTAAAAAAAAAAATAGCCTGAAGAAACTATGGCAAACAAGAAAAATTAATTTAAAAAAAGCAAAAAATTACAAACATGTTAAATTTATGAATACACAAATATATTTTTTTTACATTTTCAGAATCAGTATTTTAAATAAATATTTCCTGTCCCTGGATATATATGTCAAAACCTAAACAATGATTTGCATTCCCCAAGAAAAGTTCAAAGGTGTAGCAGAAGTGAGTGAGTGATTTCGGCGGCTCTTAACAGCGAGGCCTTGAGAGCCGACGAGGGTGAAATGAGGTGAGTATGGAGCAGCGCCGGAATGAAAGGGAAGGGGAAACGGGACATCCCCGAGAAAACCCGCCCACCAGCGGCATCGTCTGGCACGATTCCCGCATGCGAAAATCCGGAAGCGACCCCGCCTGGGAATCGAACCAGGTTCGCCCAGGTAGGAAGCGAGTAGTCTAACCACTACACCACCGCGGCCCTTTGTAGCAGAAGTAGTTCATGTCTTAACGTGGTGTTAGCCTATTCAAACCCATTGTACACAACTTTGCACATAACGCACGTGAAGATAATCTTCGGTATTTACTGTACATTGCAGAGCACAATGGCAAATCATATTACCTGCGGGAAACTTATTTTGTAAACCGTGATAATAGTCTAGGTTATGATTGGTTCATATTACTGTAACAGAACGCAAAGCCTACAGTTCGTTTTTTTGTGACAACTGGACAAGTGTATCGTACAGCACGAGCCTCAAAAATTCTTGTTTGCAGCACTTGAAACCGAAAATTTAGGTCGGTTTGTACGGATAAACATACACAAATTGGAAATTTGTGGACTGTGAATTTGTTTCCTTAGAGTCCAGTCTCTTTTTTTGGACATATAAGAGTAAACAACATGTAACATGTTTGTGTACGTTCCTCACAATCACAGTTTCACTTGATCGACGTATGAATACAGTGATTCGGCCCCTCAGCAATACCAGCTTTACATAAAGCGGAATGATTAGAAATGGCCAGGAAAGTAGATCATAAGCAACGCTTTCGAAACAGACGAAAATTTTTAAAAAATCTGTGCAGTGCATGCACAAGTACAAAAGTTACTTTCCCATGTAGCCACAATTTTTATGAAACATTTTGCCAAGCCGGAAAATAGTTTTTCTGACAACCTCGTTACGCAAAGGCGTGCTCGTTTACTTCCTGGCTGTAATGAATCTCGTGCCATACAATGGCGCCACGAGCACACAGTGGAGTTCGCAGAGCTAAACCATGTGCCGATTACGGAAAAGGAACCCTTAATGAAGAAACCCAAAGTCGAGACCTACGGTCTTATACAATGTTAAAAATAATTTCTTTTATTTTACCTAAAAGTGCCGGAAAAAATTCTCCAGAACTCTCCGCAAACTCTCCTTGAAACTACGGACACATTGCTTTAAGAAAAACGGTATTTACACAAATTTCACACAACTTTCAGTGAATTCACGGAAGTTCTCCGTAAATTGGTTAGTTAGTTTTCTGTACTTCCAGTTTTAAAAAAAGGGATAACGAGAAAAATTTAAAATTTTTGTTATGCGGGTGTTTTACTGTGTAGACTCGCGTAGACTCGGCATTATTCGCATCCAAAACCCGGGACTACAAGAAATAAGAAGACATTCCGTATTTTACCCCTATGGAACTCAGCTCCGTTTTTCGTCGTTACGGATTGCGTTTCCGTATAGTTCCTGTACATTTCCGTAAAAATGTCCGTAAATATAAGACAAATTTTAACAGTGTGTTNGATTGCGTTTCCGTATAGTTCCTGTACATTTCCGTAAAAATGTCCGTAAATATAAGACAAATTTTAACAGTGTGTTTTCTTGATTGGAAAGTTCTACGGAAATGTACTGCTAATATGGGGAAATATGATCAGTAAAGACGAAAATTGGAGCTGACCTCTGTAAATACAAAACTCAGATGAAAAATTGTTGCATATTCAAACGAAATATTTACTGCCTGCACATTGCGTAAATATGGGCACAACAAACCACCGTGTAGTGTTTCTCTTTAAACATTGGGGCCACGGTGGTATAGTGGTTAGACTAATCACCTCCCACCAAGACGAACCGGGTTCGATTCTCGGCGGGTTTTCTCGGGGATCTCCCGTTTCCTAGNTAGACTAATCACCTCCCACCAAGACGAACCGGGTTCGATTCTCGGCGGGTTTTCTCGGGGATCTCCCGTTTCCTAGGCCCTTGCATTCCGGCGTTGCTCCATACTTACCTAGCTTCATCCTCATCGGCTCTCAAGACCTTGATGTTAAGAGACGCCCAAATCTCTTCACTCACTCGCACAATCACTCTTTAGAAATTGTATAGTACGTGCTTCGTTGTTTGGCGACGAATCTCTGTCGCACCGTCACCTTTTAAAGTAAAAAATTGTGATAACCACTCGCACACACCGAAAAATACTTCGAGCTCGGTGAAAAAATGAAAATCGCACGGGGAAAGATCGATCTCGTGGGTGACAAAAATTAACATCGAATTTGTATTGACCCACAAGAATTCGTGATTATCGAGCGGAATCTTAGTGACCTTTATCTTGGAACAAACAATTTTCCTAGTCTCCGAGAACAGAGGCTATTTGTNTAGACTAATCACCTCCCACCAAGACGAACCGGGTTCGATTCTCGGCGGGTTTTCTCGGGGATCTCCCGTTTCCTAGACCCTTGCATTCCGGCGTTGCTCCATACTTACCTAGCTTCATCCTCATCGGCTCTCAAGACCTTGATGTTAAGAGACGCCCAAATCTCTTCACTCACTCGCTCACTCACTCTTTAGAAATTGTATAGTACGTGCTTCGTTATTTGGCGACGAATCTCTGTCGCACCGTCACCTTTTAAAGTAAAAAATTGTGATAACCACTCGCACACACCGAACAATACTTCGAGCTCGGTGAAAAAATGAAAATCGCACGGGGAAAGATCGATCTCGTGGGTGACAAAAATTAACATCGAATTTGTATTGACCCACAAGAATTCGTGACNAAATCGCACGGGGAAAGATCGATCTCGTGGGTGACAAAAATTAACATCGAATTTGTATTGACCCACAAGAATTCGTGATTATCGAGCGGAATCTTAGTGACCTTTATCTTGGAACAAACAATTTTCCTAGTCTCCGAGAACAGAGGCTATTTGTCGATGAATCTCTGCCACTTTTTACCTTTCGAGGTAAAAATAAACCACATATGTTTCACAAACGGACACGTTGGACATTGCTGTCTCCATGTTGCAAGGAGTATGGATAGGGACAACCTACTTTCGCGAAAATAAATTCACGCGGTTTATATTTCAGTATTCTAGTCATCCTATGGTTATTTGTCGCGTGGCTTTGTAACAAGGTATTTGATATAGTCCATTTACGGTTACCTACAACTTTTCTGAAGCCCTACTAAAGTTCTATTTCCAGGATATTCCTCTACCAGTGCAAATAAAGCTTAACGGAGCCTAAACAATTACAGCAAAGGGACAATGCATCGCAGTCGTGCGCACTGAGTATATACACTGAAGAGCCAAAANGCCTAAACAATTACAGCAAAGGGACAATGCATCGCAGTCGTGCGCACTGAGTATATACACTGAAGAGCCAAAAAAACTGGTAGAGGCGTGCGTATGCAAATAACAGAGGTATGGAACCACTCAGAGTAACGCGATGCGGTCGGCNGAATTGCCTCCTGCATAACTTCAGACATTAGTCGAGTCCATGCCACGTCGTCTTGCGGCACTTCTGCGTGTTCGGGAGGCCCTACACGGTATTAGGCAGGTGTACCAGTTTTTTTTGCTCTTCAGTGTACTATTTTGCACGAAAACTGTTTCTTACCAGGCATTACCAACATACCTACGCATTAAGAAAAAGTACCAGTAAAAGTTCAATTTAACGACAAATATGGTACTTTCATGTTTACACAAGTACAAAACGCTTGTTATTCATGACCTACTTGGAAAACAAACGAACACCGTCATATATGGGGGTGATTCAAAAAAGTGCGAAGCAACCTCGAATAGACTATATTTGACTGGCTGGGCAGAAACAGGTTGCTCTAGTGTTGGACGTCTGCGATCCGCGGACAGGCGCCTAAGACGCGCAGCATTCGAAACCGTCCAATTGCGAAAATGGATTTACAGTAAACACGTGCCTTCGCCATGCCGTGTCGGTACACTCCGGGGTTACACGATCATAGAGCCAGGTGGCATCGGNCTTACCTGTATTACATTTTCTCACTATAATAATAATGGCGTGTGGGGAGTGCACCCAGGGCAAGGCAACACCCTCCGAGTGACGGTCTTTCCAGCTGGGACCCGTAGGTGACCGTCATCCCCGAGCATGACAGGAGTGAGACCCTAGAATGGAGCGGCGCTGGAGTGCAAGGGCAGGAGAAACGGGAGCACCCCGAGAAAGCTCGCCGGCAAGCGGCATCGTCCAGCACGATTCCAACATGCTAAAATCCGGGAGTGAACCCGCCGGGGATCGAACCCGGATCGCCGTGGTGGGAGGCGAGCGCCCTGGCCACTACGCCACCGCTGCCCCTCAAATGCGCTCCACCTTTAGGGCGCAGAGTCTCGGCCCATTAGGGGCTAGGAACACTGGCTAGGTCGTGCATGTAATCTAGCTGTATTTACACTCACGTGGATTAAAGCACACATAGACAGGAGATCTCTTCGTAAGGGATCTGGTGTCCCCCGAGCAAAGTAATCTGCTGAGGGTACGGTATACGCACCATGCAGTCAAGAGTGTTACCAGTCTAGACTAAAGATGAGGTAGACCGATCATTCGTCTTCTGCGCATGTACCCGAAATTTACCTACCCCAAAGCAAAAAAAAAAACTGTCAAAGTCACGTGGTCAAAAAATGATGAACGTTTCCTTTCTTCTTTGACGTTCAATGACAATGGTTGATTCATGTTATTGTGATGGTTTGATTGGACTCTGTCCATTGCCGACCATGAGACTAAATACCAATCTCGCACGTGCACACACACACATACACAGAACTCAGCAAGACTAAAGACGGAAAAAACCGCTTACAACAACACCACGGACAGATAATTAGGAAAAGCTGTTTCCTTGTCAATAAAAATAAATACGTATATAATCAAAACGACAAAAAATAGACGACAACTTAATATTACAAAACCGGACAGACAATGAAAGCAAGCCGAAAGAAAAAGACTACGCGATGACGAAAACTAAAACACGACACGAGTGAACACAGCCGTGCAAAAAACAATATCAGTGGACACTGCTGAACAATAAAACTCAAAACTCACACAAAAATAGGACAAAAACCACAATGAAACACAAGTCAAGAAAAGTATTCCTTGTCATATTATAAAACTAAATATATCAATCACTACGGCTAATACAGGAACCACAAAAATAACCAGAGAAAGTAAAAGGTAAACCAACAGAGAAGACACAGAGCGACGAAAATAACACGGATAGTAATAAGTCTTCACTTACGTGTGTGCGAGATTTTTATTTAGTCTCGTGATCGGCAATGGATACAGTCCAATCGAACCATCATAATAAAACGATGAACATGTTTGTTTATATCTTAATTTTTAAATGACAAGCACTTTTATGTTAATGAAGTACTTTTACCAATTCGAATTTAATCAAACTGCATTACAAATTGGTTAGAGGAAGTATAAAAACATCTCAAAGCCCTTGTTTACTCAACAGTAGTCTAACCTCAAACCCAACCTACGCCGTTTTTGCTAGTCGTGTTGGCAGAAAAGCAGTCCAATGTTGGCACACGGAAACTGGTTGTGCGCAGCCAGCTCATCTGTAGTCCATGGTTACCAGTAGAGTTGGGTGAAAAACAACCACTGAAAGTTGCTTTTCGAATGGGCCTCCTGTGTGCAATTATGGACACTTTTTTCTTCTTCTCCAGAGGTTGAGTTCAAGTGTCCAATTAACCGGAGACCAGCTATCCCTACATCGGGCGTGTGACGTGACCTCCGGACACTGCCAAGAACGCCGCAGTCACGCCCGAGCACGCTGCCAACATCCATCCATCACCGAACACCATAGGCAGCATCGCGGTGTTGCCAACTAGACATCTCAAAAAAATGTTTTGCACCACCAGAATTTTTGAGATACTACTGTAGGTTGCTCACGGCCCAAGAGAATGTACGGAATGAATAATAATAATGGTGGCGTGTGGGGAGTGCCCCCAGGGCAAGGCAACACCCTCCGAGTGACGGTCTTTCCAGCTGGGACCCGTAGGTGACCGTCATACCCGGGCATGACAGAAATGAGACCCTAGAATGGATCGGCGCTGGAATGCAAGGGCGGGGGAAGCGGGAGTACCCCGATAAAGCCCGCCGGCAAGCGGCATCGTCCAGCACGATTCCCACATGCGAAAATCCGGGAGTGAACCCACCGGGGATCGAACCCGGATCGCCGTGATGGGAGGCGAGCGCCCTGGACACTACGCAACCGCTGCCTCTATGGAATGAAAACATGCACTGCCTGTACAGAATACCGCGCCGGACAGGACGAACGTGAGTTTCTGATGCGCATACTTTCTCAGCAAACGTCCTTCATGCGCAACCAATTACATGTGTCTGGAGTCGTGGNACAATTATATCACTCTATTGCAGTTTATATGCGTGGACGCTTTAAACAATCGAAATAACCTGATGTATATTTTAATGTAGTTATCTCATTTTATTACAAACTGCAGTATATGTTAACAGTAAATTTATGTGCTGTGACGAAAAGAAAATACGAAGCGTAGACTAAAATGGATATGGCAATGGCTCTTGTGGCTCATATGAACGGGGACAGTGGGTTTAATGAATACTGTCGACATTACTATATTTCAAGTCAACATTAAAAAGGCACTTAGCATATTGTAGCTAACGATTCAGTAAAAGTCATAGACCATTAAACTATCTATACAACTGAAGTTGAAGAGCTCATTGATCATATTCTAAGATTAGAAGAGCTACTGTTTGAAATAACTATCACTGATATCAGAAAGTTAGCATTCCAAATAGTAGAGCGCAATAGAATACTGCACTACTTCAATAAATTTACAGAAATAGCTAAGAAGATGGTTTTATGCTTTCTTTGATTTTCGCATGTGGGAATCGTGCCGGATGATGCCGCTGGTCGGCAAGTTTTTCCCGCTTCTTCATTCCGGCACCGCTCCATACTCACCTCGCTTCGCCCTCATCGGCTTTCAAGACCTCGATGTTAATGGCTGCCCAAATCTCTCAACTCCAATTACATGTGCCGTAAAACATTTTTTGAGTTGTGTAGTTCAGATGTTTTGATCGGTGAGGTCTTGAGCCCTGACGAGTCTCACAATAAATGAGGTGAGGAAGGAGCAATGACGGAATGCAGGGATGGGTGAAGCCGGAGTGCCCAGAGGAAACCCGCCACGTTTCCGCACACGTGAAAATCTAAGCGACCCCGTCGGGAATCAAACCCGGTTCACCTTGGAGGGGGAAGGAGAGATATTAATCTGACTATTACATCAGCGCAGACCCTTAGAACACAAGAGAAGCAGCAACACTTTGGCAACTAGTTTGCAGGTGCAATACCACGGACCTCTCGAAAATGTTATTCTCCTTTTAAGGGTATTGGCAAAAAAAATTACGCTATGGTGGAACCGAGCGAGGTGGAGTAGTGGTAACTCCCTGAACTTGTGCATGAAAAAAATGGCCGTTTCCGACATCACACGAAACTTTAAAATGCCGTACAATTGACAGAAACGAAATAAGGTTATGAAGGTAATCAATTTATATAGAAGCTCTTTCAGCACAAATAATATTTCAAGTGATTAATTCACAATAATATTAATAATTCTGATGCATTGCACTTCATTGTGCAGGAAATAGCAACGATAAATAAAATGTATATTTGGTAAAGAAGTGAAAATAAATCGCAACATTCGTTACATTTATTCCTGCAGTGGACTGCACGAAAACGCTACAGAAGTAATCTCACATTATAAATAATTTTAAAATAAAATTTCAGACTATATGCTCTGAGTAAAAATTTTGACTGTGTGACACCACTTTCAAATACATTCAAGATTATTTAATCCAATCTGTTGAATGCAAAAATTTGATGCTCGTATTTAGTTTTCAAATTTTATTGTCAAATATATTTTATGATGAAAATTCGACAGTGTGACAGGGTCTTTATACTGATGAGTTGCAGTTCTTTACTTGTAGCATATATTCCTTGCAGTGCCTTGTTTACGAACACCGTAGAGGAAATACGAGGCAGAGCGCATGCCAGATGAATAGGGCCAGTGCATTTTCACGTAAAAATCGGAACACACAGTAGACTTCAATACAATATACACACCTCAGCTGTTGTCATACCTCCATTGGCCGCTGGTGCCTTGTCCGTCTTTGACCAAGCCACTCAGGACTAAGTAACTCCGAAACTGAACCTTCGTGATTCGTGCGCAAACGGTTAACACGGGCCAGAACATTTTTTTTTTAGCCAATCGGAGAAGCTGGACGACCCTACAGTGCGTTGGACTGTATCTTGTCTCGAAATCTTTTCGCGAAATATCACTGCCCCATGAACAATAGCCATCTCACTGTCCCGACATTTAACTGGTTACCTTCTTGCGTAACTGTCAAAACACGTGGCTTCGAGCTTCAGGTGAGGTCACCATGCTATTTGCGTAAATACAGACATGGATAGAAGTGTTTGTACAGTCATATGTACAAAGAGGAAAAATATTTTTGCCAATGCTAACCTTCTCTTTTGATTAATCTTGCTTGTGTATAATGTAGGGAAGGGTTTCTTTCTTGGTAACCTGGTTCTGCAATCGGCATGATTGAGAAGTCGTCTTAATTTTCTTGATGTTAATTGTTTTTCAAATTGTTTTTGCATGTAAGCAGATAATGCAGAAAGCTTAACTGTTGCGTCGTTCGTGATCATTCTCGCCACGTGCTGTGTTTCTCTGTCGGCCAGTTTCTGTGGACGATTCCATCTTGGTACGTTTATTAAAGCTTTCAATTCTTTAAATCTTTGGATTACACTTTGCACAGTCGAACTATTTCGTCCAAAAAACGTTTGTAATTTCAGAATATGATTTGATTTACGACGTAATGAACCAATGATTTGTCTCGTTCCCACGGCAGTTTCTTTTTCCCTTGCGAAAGCTACGTATGAATATTACTTATCACATTTATATTTGTGAGGTAGAAATGTGTTCGTTCCTGAAGCAGGCAAAATATACTTTTTCGCTTAGCGCGTGCGACTGCACGAATACTTCTGTTCGTGTCTGTGAGCGCTTTGATGAAGTCGTAAACGCAAATACCGTGCAGTCATGTCATACAATTTTTTTTTTTTTTTTTNGTAGAGTTACGTCACATTATTTATAAGTCAAAATACGAGGACCTGACACTTTTATTAACGATTGGTCAGTGTTGGAGACGCGTGCAGATCTGCCTTATCTTTAGCCCATGACCAAAACGCGGTAAAATTTTTGCAGTGGCTTCGTTTATGTATGTGGTATTGCAGTATAGTTAGCGCCCGGGCGCCTCGTGCAAGAACCAGCAAGCACTCGGACGAAATAAATCCCCAGCCCCGTCACGATATGGACTGGCGATACCAGATTGACCACCCTTGAATCAATTCCGTGTTGACAATGCTTGACGCAATATCGCCTACAGTTTTTTTCGAAAAGCGGTCCGAATGAAGAATGTGGGCGGGATTCACGAGCACGTTATTTTAATGGACTTTACAACGTGGTCGTTAGGGAGTGTCCATAAATTACGTGAGGCGATTTTGATGATTTTTCGACCCCCCTCCCCCCTTGGTGAGATGTCGTGAGATTTTTCTCGACCCCCTCCCCCCCTCTAATCTCACGTGAGATTTTTCAAAATTCGTATTTTTTGTGTAAATACGTTAATCCGTGATTGATTTTTTTAAAAAAAACATAATTTGTTTAATTATTTTTATTTAAGACTAGTTAAGACTAGTATTACAGATTTATAATTACGTAGTTTAGAATCACAGTGATAAAATCAAACAATACAATACTTAAGTAGAAACTACATGAATTTGTTAAAGAATATTTATTCTAATTCTGTCCACGGGGACTCATGTGCGGTCTCAAGAGTTACTATTGGAACCAACATGTCTATGTGGTTTTCAATAAAATCATCTGCTCCTTCAACCTCTCTCTGATTTAGCCACTCTAAACCGTTGTCGCTTGCACATAGAAGCTCAGTAGCTCGACGTGTGACAATTCTTGAGGGTCGTACTTTGCGCGCTGTTGCAGCTAGTGCACTGTGGACTGCACGCCGATGCTCTGCAGCTCTTATGATGGATGAAAAGTAAATACCGCACGTACTGCAGCATCTCTTTTCTAGATCACCACGTACACTTGGGCAATAGAGGTCGTAGGGCATGCTGATGAAGGCGTGCAAAGGTTGAATCGGTAGGCAGTGGCGAATCAAGAAGGGAGCGAACGACTTTCCGTCATGCTCTTCAGGGTCCGGGACCGTCGGATGCCCATCAACCTGATTGATAGGGTATGGAGGTGGCAGAAAACGGTCTTGAAGAATCATATGTAGAGCACTCCGGCGTGGGCTACAGCAGTCCCGATCATCGCATTTCACAACCTGAAACAATAATTAAAAGCAATTCATTATTTTAAACTCTAAATGAAAATACATTCGTAAGTGCTCACGCTCGTTAAAAAATTTCAGAAAAATATAAAAAAGCACGCATGAAATCGTGGTCAAAATATAAGGTAAACTACTGTGAAAATTCATACGAAAAGAAAACAATACATTATTAAATGTGAACAAATTGCCGCGTACCTGAAGTAAATATTGGCTCTCTCTAACATGCTCGGTGTACCATTCTTCGGCTGGAAGGTCTGGGACGCTGGAAGTGTCATTATTCGAGTCTATGTATTTAGCAACGACTTCGTGTCCGTCAATGCACACTGCAGACCATATTTCAGCCAAAATTTCCCCTGCCTTTTTGAAATTATCCTTTTCCAGACTAACGTCTACTGTTCTGCCGCTGGAGTCAAGATGTGTCCCAAAAGAGTCATGGGGAAGAACAACACCCGTTAGCTCTCGACTGAGTGGAGCCATGCGCCTCTCTACTCTGTTGAAAGCACTTCTGCCAGGGGCATTAGTCACAATGAATATTGCATCCAGATCATATTTTTTGAAATGCTCTATAGCGTGTGCGATCACTTTGCGATATCGTGGGTTCTCGTCGGGACCGCCATCACTCGAAATGATAAGGACAGGCTTAACTTCGCCGTCGCCGTTTTTCATAAAGTTGTAAAAAGTATCAAGGGTTATAACAGTGTCCAAATCTTGAGCGTGACTAGTTGCAGTTGACGAAGAGTGCTTGCCACTTCGGATTGCTATATAAGTTGGTCCACTGTATGAGACGGCTTCTGGCCGACCCATCTCATTGGGCTTCACTTCACAAAGAGCATACACGCTCGGAATCAATTTATGCCTTGAAGCAATCACAAAGTCGTGATCTGGCAGTGACACTTTGTATTCAACGTGCATTAGCAAGGGCGCCTGCTTGTTTGCCGCTGTGAGTCCTATGGGAACACGGGCTTTATCATCCTGAGATAAAAAAGTCACGGAGTGAGGGCCAAGTACTGAGGCTACTGTCTCCAGAGACCTTATGGAGGTCACACAAAAGTATTGGTCTTGGTGTGCTTTGTGATGGTCAGCTTCAGGACGGCTCAGCTTCACCGGAACAGTCACTACGTGGCGCTTAGCCTCACGCGTATCTGCCCGTCTAGGCAGCAGTCGAATATAAGTAGCACTTCGGGAGACATTGAACCCCAGCTCAATTAGTTTATTAGTGAGCTCTGAAAGCGTATGGACAGTGCGAACTATCTCACAGCGACGCCGCTCCTCAGCAGATGCACCAAACATAGCTAAATCAACTATTGCTTTCAGTAATTCAGGCTGCTCCTTTTCTAAACGGGGACGTCCAGGGCCAGCACGAGGCGTCAACGACTTCGCCGCATCGGGATTCTTAGAACACAATTCAATTATTTTTTGCCGTTTATTTTCCCTGTGCTTCATAGCGTACACTCTCTGTTTTTCTTTAAGCTTCAGCTTCTTTTCACAATCATCGATTCCCTGCCGCAAGTTACGTGCTTTCTCGTGTTCAGTGCCGTCAGCTATGAGAGACCCTTTACGCCTTTCCGTCAAATCCAGCTCCACACGCAGTTTAGCAATCGTTCCCTTCATAATGTCTTGTGCCGGAGTGGGACGCACAGCGGATGGTGAGGAGTTTGACGTGATTTCATACTCATCGTCGCTGATCACGAGAGGCTGAGTTTTGCGTTTCGAAGCACCTGTGGAGCGAAGAACATTTTGATTTAAACAAAGAAAAAAGGAAGAAAACATCGCGCATACGAAGGGAGGCGAATACTAACCCGCCGGTTGAGGATCGTCGTCAANTCTAGGGATTCCCAAAAAAATATTTTGTATCGATATATCGTATCGTAACGTATCGCATGCCGAGTCGAGCGTTTGGTTGGCCGGTGGCGGCTTAACAATCCAGGAGCTTCTGTGCTACTATATGGCATTCGCATAACCGCGATAATTATCATTGTGTATTAGGAGTTAGCGCGTATTTTAGTGGAGAAACATGTTTTACTTAATTTAACCAACTTTTCTCGCAATTTTAGACTGTTCCTTGGGGGAAAAAAAAATTACGTGATATTTGCCGAGACCCCCCCTCTCCCCCACGTGAGATTGGGTGAGATTTGGCTCGACCCCCTCCCCCCTCTAAACGCCTCACGTAATTTATGGATGACCCCTTATTAACGGACAACGTCTGGTTCTTGGTTCGTTTTGCTTCCATACCGCTGCCGAGAATCTCGTGAAACAGACGATGTAATGTGATATCAAAGTGTGTATTAGTTATTAATAATTCATTGAAATTATGGCGACAACAGTAAGGTAAACCCCATCGCTGAGGAACATCTGATTCTTTACATTACCGCAATTGCATAAGTTTATTAATTTTATTTATTGCAAGCCTTTTATGGCAGGTACGGGCAATTTTCAAATACCATGACCCATCATGCATTTGCGTACTGTAGTTCACTGTTCCATGTCGGTTCCTAGTTGAATTAAAAAACTGCGTGTGTGTGATTAGATTCAGCTATCGATTTCTCAGCAATTTTTCGTTGCTTCCGTTGTGCTACAGTTCGCGCCAGCATCCTGGGTTTTCGAATAACAATTGTCACGCAACGAAAAATATATCGAAAGTTGAAAATATCTTTTTACTCACCTGTCTGGTTTTTTTTTTAATAAACCCCCAGCTGTCCGACTGGCTATATTCTAATATGATTAGCAGTATTTCATACATTTATTTCAATTATTCAATAGTGTCGATATTGGCATTCGTGCCAACAAAACTGCAGTGAGCTGTAGACTATGATACTACTAGGGTCTATGAACAGGGATGCCTACCCCCTCCCCTCCCTTCCCAAGACAGAATGACGCAGGGAACTCCGCCACCCTTCCAAACATTTCCCCATATTTTCGCTGGTTGTTCGTGCACGCCATATGCGCGCTCTCACAGCACAGACCAGAAGAATATTTCATTCTACATCGATTTGCTTGTTTTATCGTACACTAGGGAACCGGCCCGGCTTCGCCCGGTAACAATTTAGTTTTTACAACGAAACTTTGAAAGACAAAAATGGTTACCGTGGGTTGTCCATAAAAGATAAACATATGCACTCGCGGACTTTTCTTTTGGCCTTTTTGAGAGCTACAATTGTGGTACATTAATTTGATGTATATTTTATTGTTTAGTCAGCGCAAGCTATGTAAGCGCCCTAAAAGCTGTTTTTTACGACTTGATTACAAACTGTTTGACATTTCTCTACTATCCTTACATTAAATATAAATGTATTATACCTCAAGTAATTCTCTAAATGATGTTGAAAACCGCATCAAAATCCACCAAGTAGTTTAGAAGTACTAAGCGAATACACAGACAGACACGGATAAGCGACTTTCTTTTATACTATTTAGAGATGGTAATGTTTATTCACAACACTATTTTTTATAGTGTGTGCAATTTTTCCAGGAAAGAGTGAAATGTCTTCAGTTGTTATGATCGGCTGAGTCCACTCGGTCCGGGCAATGTTTGTCACGGAGCGAGCACAAAGCTTAAAGAGCGTGCATCACGTGTCAGTCAAATCAGCGATGCAGCCTGTCAGGACTCTGAGGATTATGCAGGCATTATTGCACGCGGGTCATTTCTGACCGAACAGTTAAGGAGGTAAAGTGTGAATGAAAGGGTCCTAGTGTCGAACATTGTTTGAAAATGAATAGACAGTTATATAAAAACTGAATTAAAAATGCCGTTTTGCGACCATTTTGAAATGGCTTTAAAGGTAAGTACTGTGCAAAAATCTCCGCTCCGTCATAACAGGACTAACCTTCCGTTATTGACAAGAAACTTTGTCGCTTTGTCCTCCGTCGTCGCAGAGGAAAATTTCGAGTAATCGATCGAGAACGAGCGCACTGCACACACTTCTAGCATACTGGAGGTGCACAGAGATGCTCTGAGCTGACGACTCGAAGCGACTTACAGCTTGGTATCGTAAACTGGAGTGCTGAACTGACGTCATTCTTCCATTCTTACTCCCACGTATGGCGTGAGCGCGCGCGCACACACACGCAGATGATGCACGGCAGCTGAGTTAGGCCTGCCGTGATACGCGCTCTTTGTGTATCTAAACACATCCACGACAATGGTTCACATTATGATAGTCAACCATGTTTAACTACTATGCAATGCAAATTTAAAAAAACTAACAAAAAATATAAATTAAACCCTGATCCCAAAAAAAAAAATTAAAAAGTTCCTGAAAATCTGAAATTTAGTATATAAGTGAACTATAACAAGCAGAATCAAATCAATGTATACGTGATGTTGCTTGGACGCCAGATGAGTGTATCTGAGTTCGTGAGGAATGGAGGTCTTAATATAAATAAAAGAACTAAGTTTGATTTCTAATTTATTCACACAGCTCTTATTTACAGCATTAAATTATACGTCTCCAATATAACTCTTTTATTTAACAGTGAGCGCAATATTTAATGCCTATTCCATCTCTAATTAACGTCCTTCTTAATTATATCTGTTTGGTTGCAGTCGATTAACTCATACTCATTACTAACACGTGTTCAGTCTATCTGTTGTCACCATTTGTAATGTCTTTCACTCACGCGTCTAGTCCAATAGTCCAGCCTGCCAGCCGCACTCTTCACTGCTTGATACTCGCAGTCGCAGATTTACCTTCCACTGGTCACTTTTCTCGCTGCTCGTCTTCTATCGCTCGGAACTCAACCACTCACTCTCTCATCAACTACTCCTCGGCTCGGAGGCCTGTCACTCTTTTGACTTATATATGCAGATTCGGTCTGCAAGGTATAACAGCTAAAGCAGGAAGTAATCTTTTGGAGTTCTTTTTTTTTTACGTAAGTGTAATAATGCTTGTAACCTGACGTTTATGAGTTTGGATGAAATGCGTCCACGTGATGACCTTGGAAGACAGTTCCAGTACATGAAGGTGTTAATCAGCCTACTGTAATTAGTATTTATTCATCGCCTGTTTTGTTTTCACGCAAGAAGATGAAGTTCTCGCTTGAAGATGAAATATGGATTTATAGGAAACTAATTGGTACAATTGGAAATTTACATGCTCGTGTAAATGTAGAGCTTGCGTATAATGCATAAATAACAATAAAGTTTGATTGAATGAAATCGGTTCAGTGGTTCTCATTTCGCTGCAACATAACCTCAACACCAACTGTGCGCTGCCACGTTCAAAGAATTACACTCGGTAGATATCAGCTGCGCGAAATTGTTCTAAGTTCATGACTACTGCTGCAGTGATACAATGTCCAGTACGTGAAGATATATGTACGTTTTTCACGAAAACGGTGGGTCGTAGGCAGTTGCAAGAAGAGGGTCATTTTTGTTAATTAGACCGTACTTCTCAATGAACAACCATCAAGTGTTTATAATTCCTGACAATAAGAAAGTTGTATGCAATACGAGGGTGGCCGCACCTGTTATTGCCATTACGAAAGGAGGTGTTAATGAAGGTTAGCTCTTACGTTGAATATCCCGATAACATAAAACAATGTTCAGAGAGTTTTAATTTAATTTTACTTCTTTACCGATATTTTGCAAAAGTACGGTTTAAATTCTCGATTTTCAAGGCCCGTACCTCCCTATATATTCGGTTTAGGTATTAAGTGTTCCATGCATTTTCCTTTTACTTATTCGTAAGGTATCACCTCCCGAAGTTTGTCGATTTAATTGAGAATCAGCCTGTATAACAACATGTCATTCCCTACTTTTAAAACACACGTATGTGTAAATATGAAATGTTAGTGTTTACTTATTGAATATATTTTTGCCCAAAGTGCAACAGACATTTACAAGATGCACATTTAGTAAAATAAATAGAATGCTGCGACAATATTTGTCTAGTGATAGATATTTCCCAACTTACGGCACAAATATTGCAAAAACTCAATTTTTTGAAAGTTAAGACAGTCTTGTGCTCAGGGTGAGAAATGTAAACAAATTGCACATCGGTGTCACGTAATTCTGACATTTCTGACGGAAGTTCTTTAGCCAATGTTGGAAACACATGTGCAAAAGATGCAAATCCGGTCTACGATTTCCAAATCGCGGCACTTAAACTTTTTTTGCCGGTGCCCTTACACTTTTAACTAGCACAAGTTTTTTACATCAATACTTCTTTGAAACAATCTTCTTACTGTAACCTAGTTGTGCTATGGTAACCGAGCCCGACCTACTAACCGGTTTCCGGAAAGGATGGATGATGCGTCTCTTATAGCCTCTCGACTGGCTTCTTCATTCCGGCACCGCTCCATACTCACCTCGCTTCGCCCTCATCGGCTTTCAAGACCTCGATGTTAATGGCTGCCCAAATCTCTCAACTCCAATTACATGTGCCGTAAAACATTTTTTGAGTTGTGTAGTTCAGATGTTTTGATCGGTGAGGTCTTGAGCCCTGACGAGTCTCACAATAAATGAGGTGAGGAAGGAGCAATGACGGAATGCAGGGATGGGTGAAGCCGGAGTGCCCAGAGGAAACCCGCCACGTTTCCGCACACGTGAAAATCTAAGCGACCCCGTCGGGAATCAAACCCGGTTCACCTTGGAGGGGGAAGGAGAGATATTAATCTGACTATTACATCAGCGCAGACCCTTAGAACACAAGAGAAGCAGCAACACTTTGGCAACTAGTTTGCAGGTGCAATACCACAGACCTCTCAAAAATGTAATTCTCCTTTTAAGGGTATTGGCAAAAAAAATTACGCTATGGTGGAACCGAGCGAGGTGGAGTAGTGGTAACTCCCTGAACTTGTGCATGAAAAAAATGGCCGTTTCCGACATCACACGAAACTTTAAAATGCCGTACAATTGACAGAAACGAAATAAGGTTATGAAGGTAATCAATTTATATAGAAGCTCTTTCAGCACGAATAATATTTGAAGTGATCAATTCACAATAATATTAATAATTCTGATGCATTGCATTTCATTGTTCAGGAAATAGCAACGATAAATAAAATGTATATTTGGTAAAGAAGTGAAAATAAATCACAACATTCGTTACATTTCTTCCTGCAGTGGACTGCACGAAAACGCTATAGCAGTAATCTCCAATTATAAATAATTATTTAAAAATAAAATTTGAGTAAAAAATTTGACTGTGTGACACCACTTTCAAATACATTCAAGATTATTTAATCCAATCTGTTGAATGCAAAAATTTGATGCTCGTATTTAGTTTTCAAATTTTATTGTAAAATATATTTTATGAGGAAAATTCGACAGTGTGACAGAGGCTTTATACTGATGAGTTGCAGTTCATTACTTGTAGCATATGCTCCTTGCAGTGCCTTGTTTACGAACACCGTAGAGGAAATACGAGGCAGAGCGCATGCCAGATGAATAGGGCCGGTGACTTTTCGCGTAAAAATCGAAGCACACAGTAGACTTCAATACTATATACACGCCTCAGCTGTTGTTATACCTCCATTGGCTGCTGGTGCCGTGTCCGTCTTTGACCAAGCCACTCAGGACTAAATAACTCCGACACTGAACCTTCGTGATTCGTGCGCAAACGGTTAACACGGGCCAGAACATTTTTTTTAGCCAATCGGAGAAGCTGGATGACCCTACAATGCGTTGGACTGTATCTTGTCTCGAAATCTTTTCGCGAAATATCACTGCCCCTACAGATGAACAATAACCATCTCACTGTCCCGACGCTTAACTGGTTACCTTCTTGCGTAACTGTCAAAGCACGTTGTTTAGAGCTTCGGGTATGGTCACCGTGCTATTTACGTAAATACAGACATGGATAGAAGTGTTTGTACAGTCACATGTACAAAGAGGAAAAATATTTTTGCCAATGCTAACCTCCTCTTTTGATTTATCTTGCTTGTGTAGAATGTAGGGTTTCTTTCTTGGTAACCTGGCTCTGTAATCGGCATGATTGAGAAGTCATCTTCATTTTCTTGATGTTAATTGTTTTTCAAATTGTTTTTGCATGTAAGCAGATAATGCAGAAAACTTAACTGTTGCGTCATTCGTGATCATTCTCACCACGTGCTGTGTTTCTCTGTCGGCCAGTTTCTGTGGACGATTCAATCTTGGTACGTTTATTAAAGCTTTCGATTCTTTAAATCGTTGGATTACACTTTGCACAGTCGAACTACTTCGTCCAAAAAATGTTTGTAATTTCAGAATATGATTTGATTTACGACATAATGAACCAATGATTGGTCTCGTTTCCACGGCAGTTTCTTTTTCCCTTGCGAAAGCTACGTATGCATATTACTTATCACATTTATATTTGTGAGGTAGAAATGTTTTTGTTCCTGAAGCAGGCAAAATATACAGGATGATTTTAAAATCATGGGACAAACATTGAGGGGCGGTAGAGCTCACTAAAACAAACAATTACTGTATAGGAATATATGGGCGGAAGTGACGCGTTGAGGCACAAACACAAAAAATAACATAGGAAATGCAACACATTGTTTATTTACAACGTCACCGCTAAATGCCTTTTTGCAGCAATGTTTATAATAATTGCTCAAAATTGCTACCACCGACAGTAATGCAAGCTTGGTAGCGTCGGTGGAGTGATTGGCGAACAGATTCAAATACGCCGGGTATTTCACGCACGCCACCATTGTCAGCCAATCACGCCATATGTAGAGGTCGCCAAGCATGCGTGACTGTTGGTGGATGCATTTCCAGCAACTGTTTTAACATTTTCTGTACGGAATCACTCGTTAAGTATGCTGCTAATGAACATTTTATGTTTCCGTTAATGTGTTATGTTTTTGTGTTTGTGCCTCAACGCGTCACTTCCGCCCATATATTCCTATACAATAATTGTTTGTTTTAGTGAGCTCTACCACCCCTCAATGATTGTTCCATGATTTTAGAATCACCCTGTATTGTTTCGCTTAGCGCGTGCGACTGCACGAATACTTCTATTCGTGTCTGTGAGCGCTTTGATAAAGTCGTAACGCAAATACCGTGCAGTCATTCCACACAATTATTATTATTTTTTTTTCGCAGAAGAGTTGGTTTGAGGTTAAAAACCTAGTGTAGACGTACGTCACATTATTTATAAGTCAAAACACGAGGACTTGACACTCGTATTAACGATTGGTCAGTGTTGGAGACGCGTGCATATCTGCATTATCTTTAGCCCATGACCAAAACGCGGTTAAATTTTTGCAGTGGCTTCGTTTATTTCTGTGGCATTACAGCAGAGTTAGAGCCCGGGCGCCTCGTGCAAGAACCAGCAAGCACTCGGACGAAATAAATCCCCAGCCCCGTCACGACATGGACCGGCGATGCCAGATTGACCACCCTTGAATCAATTCCGTGTTGACAATGCTTGACGCAATATCGCCTACAGTTTTCTTCGAGAAGCGGTGGGCCGGACGCACGAGCACGTTGTTTTAATGGACTTTACAACGTGGTCGTTATTAACGAACGGCGTCTGGGCCTTGGTTCGTTTTGCTTCCATACCGCTGCCGAGAATCTCGTGAAACAGACGATGTAATGTGATATAAAAGTGTTTATTAGTTATTAATAATTCATTTAAATTATGGCGACAACAGTAAGGCCAACCCCATCGCTGAGGAAGATCCGATTCTTTACATTACCGCAATCGCATAAGTTTCTTAATTTTATTTATTGCATGCCTTTTATGGCAGGTAAGGGCAATTTTCAAATATCATGACCCATCATGCATTTGCGTACTGTAGTTCACTGTTCCATGTCGGTTCCTAGTTGAATAAAAAAACCGCGTGTGTGTGATTAGATTCAGCTATCGATTTCTCAGCAATTTTTCGTTATGCTCCGTTTGGAAATAGCTACAGTTCGCGCCAGCGTCCTGGGTTTTCGAATAACAATTGTCACGCAACGAAAAATATATCGAAAGTTGAAAATATCTTTTTACTCACCTGTCTGGTTTTTTTTTTCTTCAATAAACCCTTAGCTGTCCGACTGGCTATATTATAATATGATTTGCAGTATTTTATAAATTTATTTCAATTATTTAATAGTGTCGATATTGGCATTCGTGCCAACAAAACTGCAGTGAGCTGTAGACTATGATACTACTAGGGTCTATGAACAGGGATGCCTACCCCCTCCCCTCCCTTCCTAAGACAGAATGACGCAGGGAACTCCGCCACCCTTCCAAACATTTCCCCATATTTTCGCTGGTTGTTCGTGCACGCCATATGCGCGCTCTCACAGCACAGACCAGAAGAATATTTCATTCTACATCGATTTGCTTGTTTTATCGTACACTAGGGAACCGGCCCGGCTTCGCCCGGTAACAATTTAGTTTTTACAACGAAACTTTGAAAGACAAAAATGGTTACCGTGGGTTGTCCATAAAAGATAAACATATGCACTCGCGGACTTTTCTTTTGGCCTTTTTGAGAGCTACAATTGTGGTACATTAATTTGATGTATATTTTATTGTTTAGTCAGCGCAAGCTATGTAAGCGCCCTAAAAGCTGTTTTTTACGACTTGATTACAAACTGTTTGACATTTCTCTACTATCCTTACATTAAATATTAATGTATTATACCTCAAGTAATTCTCTAAATGATGTTGAAAACCGCATCAAAATCCACCAAGTAGTTTAGAAGTACTAAGCGAATACACAGACAGACACGGATAAGCGACTTTCTTTTATACTATTTAGAGATGGTAATGTTTATTCACAACACTATTTTTTATAGTGTGTGCAATTTTTCCAGGAAAGAGTGAAATGTCTTCAGTTGTTATGATCGGCTGAGTCCACTCGGTCCGGGCAATGTTTGTCACGGAGCGAGCACAAAGCTTAAAGAGCGTGCATCACGTGTCAGTCAAATCAGCGATGCAGCCTGTCAGGACTCTGAGGATTATGCAGGCATTATTGCACGCGGGTCATTTCTGACCGAACAGTNATCAGCGATGCAGCCTGTCAGGACTCTGAGGATTATGCAGGCATTATTGCACGCGGGTCATTTCTGACCGAACAGTAAAGGAGGTAAAGTGTGAATGAAAGGGTCCTAGTGTCGAACATTGTTTGAAAATGAATAGACAGTTATATAAAAACTGAATTAAAAATGCCGTTTTGTGACCATTTTGAAATGGCTTTAAAGGTAAGTACTGTGCACAAATCTCCGCTCCGTCATAATAGGACTAACCTTCCGTTATTGACAAGAAACTTTGTCGCTTTGTCCTCCGTCGTCGCAGATGAAAATTTCGAGTAATCGATCGAGAACGAGCGCACTGCACACACTTCTAGCATACTGGAGGTGCACAGAGATGCTCTGAGCTGACGACTCGAAGCGACTTACAGCTTGGTATCGTAAACTGGAGTGTTCAACTGACGTCATTCTTCCATTCTTACTCCCACGTATGGCGTGAGCGTGCGCCCACACAAACGCAGATGATGCACGGCAGCTGAGTCAGGCCTGCCGTGATGCGCGCTCTTTGTGTATCTAAACACATCCACGACAATGGTTCACATTATGATAGTCAACCATGATTACCTACTATGCAATGCAAGTAAAAAAAAACTAACAAAAAAAAAAATAGAAATGAAACCCTTATCCTAAACAAAAAAATTATAAAATTAAAAAGTTCCTGAAAATCTGAAATTAAGTATATAAGTGAACTATAACAAGCATAATCAAATCAATGTATACGTGCTGTTACTTGAACGCCAGAAGAGTGTATCTGAGTTCGTGAGGGATGGGGGTCTTAATATAAATAAAAGAACTAAGTTTGATTTCTAATTTATTCACACAGCTCTTATTTACAGCATTAAATTATACGTCTCGAATATAACTCTTTTATTTAACAGTGAGCGCAATATTTAATGCCTATTTCATCTCTAATTAACGTCCTTCTTAATTATATATGTTTGGTTGCAGTCGATTAACTCATACTCATTACTAACACGTGTTCAGTCTATCTGTTGTCACCATTTGTAATGTCTTTCATTCACGCGTCTAGTCCAATAGTCCAGCCTGCCAGCCGCACTCTTCGCTGCTTGTTATTCGCAGTCGCAGATGTACCTTCTACTGGTCACTTCTCTCGCTGCTCGTCTTCTGTCGCTCGGAACTCAACCACTCACTCTCTCATCAACTACTCCTCGGCTCGGAGGCCTGTCACTCTTTTGACTTATATATGCAGATTCGGTCTGCAAGGTATAACAGCTAAAGCAGGAAGTGGTCTTTTGGAGTTCTGTTTTTTACGTAAGTGTAATAATGCTTGTAACCTGACGTTTATGAGTTTGGATGAAATGCATCCACGTGATGACCTTGGAAGACAGTTCCAGTACATGAAGGTGTTAATCAGCCTACTGTAATTAGTATTTATTCATCGCCTGTTTTGTTTTCACGCAAGAAGATGAAGTTCTCGCTTGAAGATGAAATATGGATTTATAGGAAGCTAATTGGTACAATTGGAAATTTACATGCTCGTGTAAATGTAGAGCTTGCGTATAATGCATAAATGACAATAAAGTTTGATTGAACAAAATCGGTTCAGTGGTTCTCATTTCGCTGTAACATAACCTCAACACCAACGGCAGCATTAGCACTCTAGTATTACTGTGCGCTGCCGCGTTCAAAGAATCATACTTGGGAGATAACAGCTGTGCGAAATTGTTCTATGTTCATGACTACTGCTGCAGTGATACAATGTCCAGTACGTGAAGATATATGTACGTTTTTCACGAAAACGGTGGGTCGTAGGCAGTTGCAAGAAGAGGGTAATTTTTGTTAATCAGGCCGCACTTCTCAATGAACAATCCTCAAGTGTTCATAATTCCTGACAATAAGAAAGTTGTATGCAATACGAGGGTGGCCGCACCTGTTATTGCCATTACGAAAGGAGGTGTTAATGAAGGTTAGCTCTTACGTTGAATATCCCGATAACATAAAACAATGTTCAGAGAGTTTTAATTTAATTTTACTTCTTTACCGATATTTTGCAAAAGTACGGTTTAAATTCTCGATTTTCAAGGCCCGTACCTCCCTATATATTCGGTTTAGGTATTAAGTGTTCCATGCATTTTCCTTTTACTTATTCGTAAGGTATCACCTCCCGAAGTTTGTCGATTTAATTGAGAATCAGCCTGTATAACAACATGTCATTCCCTACTTTTAAAACACACGTATGTGTAAATATGAAATGTTAGTGTTTACTTATTGAATATATTTTTGCCCAAAGTGCAACAGACATTTACAAGATGCACATTTAGTAAAATAAATAGAATGCTGCGACAATATTTGTCTAGTGATAGATATTTCCCAACTTACGGCACAAATATTGCAAAAACTCAATTTTTTGAGAGTTAAGACAGTCTTGTGCTCAGGGTGAGAAATGTAAACAAATTGCACATCGGTGTCACGTAATTCTGACATTTCTGACGGAAGTTCTTTAGCCGATGTTGGAAACACATGTGCAAAAGATGCAAATCCGGTCTACGATTTCCAAATCGCGGCACTTAAACTTTTTTTGCCGGTGCCCTTACACTTTTAACTAGCACACGTTTTTTACATCAATACTTCTTTGAAACAATCTTCTACCTGTAACCTAGTTGTCGTGTGCTGAATATAGACAACATTTAAATAAACTGCACTTAAAAAAAAAGCACGTATTATTGGAAACAGCTTTACCACTGATTCTGACAGTTTTACTAGTAAATGGTGAGTGATATTTTGCGGACATGCGCAGATGACAAAAAAAAGTCTATAGTATATTCATGGTTACTTCTAACTTTTCTGAAGCCCTGCTTATTTTCTATGTTCAGGCTATTACTCCGCCTCATGCAAAGCTTAACCAACTATAGAAAATTAACATCGAAGGGACAACGCACCGCGGCGGTTCTAGTGGTTAGACCACTCGCCTTCTATAATGGCGAACCGGGTTCGATTCCCGACTGGGTCGCCCCCGGATTTTCGCATGTGGGAAATCATGCCGGACGATGCCGTTGGTCGGTGGGTTTTCTCGGGGATCTTCCGTTTCCCCCGCCCTCGCACTCCAGCGATGTTAAGAGCCGCCCAAATATCTTCACTCACTCAGTTAAAAAATATACATATATAATTTTTTTTTGTGAACAGAAGTGATACACGACTTTTAGGAAACAACCAAACACATAGGGTGATATTTCAAAAGTTTGGTTCAAAAAGTGTGAAGATACTGCGAATAGAGTGTACCTCGCCTCTAGTGAATTGTTCAACGGGCCGCTATAACCGATTAGAGGAGGGAGTGGCTGCGAGCTCTCCGTCTACATAACCGAACCGTCACGAGCAAGGCCAACCGGTGGATGTCGGAGCGGCCAGGTGCTTCGTCTTCGTCGCCTCTAGCCCGGCCTTGAGTTTGAACTGCGAATAATGGTGGCCCTCTGCCTTAACGGCCGCTGGTGTGTAGCAGGCTTCTTGTGAAGCGCTCGTCCGGCAAACAGTTTTTTTATCGGGCATCCGGGCTGAAGATTCGTCTTTTGACTGAAGCGCCGCGCACCACTGAACAGAAACGATATACGGTTATCTTAAACCCCAGGTGAAAACTCTGTGAGATAATTTCGTTACGGAATTTAGTGTAAACGTGATTTTTACGTCATAATAATCGACAAACAACCTCGGATAACACATTGATGTTGGTTAATAACAAGACCTACCCAAATTTAGCGATGAATAGCGATGTTGTCCCCGGCCAAACGTTCACATATGGCAGATTTTAAATCAGGCTAACACTTTCCACAAGTAGATAGAAAATGAGAGTTCTGACACAGGGATGTGGGGGGTCGGACACTCGGATGGACATTGCATCTTGCAGTGGACCAGTGGTGGCATCTGGCAGTGGACCAGAGGTGACATTGACCTTTGGTATTTGACCTTTGGCCTTAACCTTTTACATTGGAAAACACTCAAAATTTATAGAATTTCTTAAAAAAATTTCTTTAATTTCTCTTCAAATCTGCAAATTGTCGTGAAAAAACTTTCCTTACACATATTTTCATGAGTCACTCAGTCTATAAATAGCATGACCTTGTTTTGAGAATGTTTCAGTTCATGCTCTGTCATTCTGCCTTGGTGGACAGGGGTGTGGGCTGTCGGAGCCCCAGAGTGATCCGCCATATTGTATTGCATCACAGCCATCAGTTCATGCTCTTTCATTATGCCTATCATGCTCTGTCATTCCACCCTGGAATATTCCAGTTCTTTGCCCTGTCATGATACTTCATGCTCTGTCATTCCACCTTTCATGCTTTGTCATTCCACCTTAGAATAATCCTTTTCATTGCACTATCATGATGATTCATGCTGTCATTCTGCCTTGATACTTCATGCTCTGTCATTCCATACAACCATCTCGTATCTAGAATTTTCCATTTCATGCTCTGTTATTCCAAGTCAACATAGGTCTTCTTGTTTGAAGAATGTCCCAGTTCATGCTCTGTCATTCCATGTCAACACCAACCATCTTATTTCAGGAATTCTCTAGTTCAGCGCCCTTCATGCTACTTCATGCTGTCACTCCACCTTGTTACATGTATAGTCTACGACCTATGGGAAGTAAGCCTATGCTAAACACACCTCTACTTATTACACCAAGTACAGTATGTCTATATCCAACTCCCACAAATTTATAGGCATGATTAGCAATAATTTTTGAACGGTTTAGTTGCAAAATTAATATCATAGGCATCGCCCCTTACGTTGATCAGGCTGGTTCGGTCAATTATGCCTAAAGTCATCTTATATGCATAGTTGGCCACCATTTCCAAACTGTTTAAGATATAGCCATCAATTTAATATCACAGACATCGCTCACGACAACGACCAGGATGGCAGGGCAGTTATGTCATAAGACCTCTTATAAGCATAGTTGACTACCATTTTCCGACTGAGCCACCAGGTCATCGGTGCCAGTACAGATCTAAATGATGTATGTATAAAAATAACCCGTTAACTTATGCAACAGTCATGTTGACAAGGGGCTGAAAATGCATAATTTTATAAATACGAGGTTAACTTTTAAACTTACAGACAAAAGTGTATCTAGAGACCTGTTTGTGGATTCGTATTTTCAAACATAATTTGATTATGATGTAACATCCATCAATTATACAAAAAGAGAATTTTTTAAATAAAAGTTATGTATTTAATGTAATATTTTTTATTTCACTTTTAAAACTTACATAAACGATAATTCCAAGCAATGTGACTGTGGACTCGTATTTTCAAGACGCATTTGTATGATGCCGCAGTCATAGATTATGAAAAGCATAATTTTCAAAATGAAAGTTACGTATTTAAGTAAATACATTTTTATTTAACTTTTAAATCAGTATAACGAGCAGTATGTCAATGGATTCGTATTTCAAAGAGAATTTGAATATTTGGTCAGAAAAAGTAATTATGAGGCAATGGCCAACACCGTATTGAATTTTATAAGCATAGAATTGTGCACGTAAATATTCCAAGTGTTATATATTTTCGGGCTCGTGTTTTCGAGACGAATGCTAATGTGATGTCATAAAATTTGGTTAGCTGCATGTATTCTATACCACATTGAGTTTAGTAGGGATAGGGATCGATCTTAGGTTTTTTTAAAGTAATTATGTAACGAGCCCTAGCCACGAATGCAGGACAGTGGTCGCCATACCTCCGAACGTGTTTTAAGTGCGTTATGCATATATTAGACAGCTACGAACTTAGAGGCACTGTTGGACATCATTCAACGACTGCCGGGGTTAGGCACATGGAAATTGGAACGTATCAGACCAGTGCAAGTCTATCCGAGATGAAAAATGAATTATGCCTTAAGCCTTTTCTATGAACATAAATTGCTACCAGTTTACAACCGTCGAAGTTATAGTCACTAACGGCCAGCATACAATATGTTGGAATGGCGAAAAAAAAAAAAAAAAAAAAAAAAAAAAAAAAAAAAAAACACATGTATTTTAGGTAAGACGCTCGGTTGTACTTAGCGCGAAACTCCTCTTCATCCGTGCCGGCCCTTCCTGAAGCCTGCACGCGTGTTTAAACGTGCGCTGGAAGTAAGCGCCAGCAGTGGAACCAATCAGCGGGCTGGTGAAAAAAAATGCCGGAATAGTGTGCGCGTGTGGTTATTTTCAACTTTACTGAAGCCCTGATTAAGTTCTACTTCCAAGGCTACTCGCTACGTAAACAAGTCGTAGAGGAAATATGGTGATGAAGAAGAGGGGCAGGAGGGGAGGTTCAATGCGCGTGCCAGTTGCGCAGTAACCACTCTCCGCGTGGACTATACGTTAAGGCACCCGTCTACCTGGAACTTTTTCCCACGTTTAGGCCGAGAAGCGCGGGAGCGATAAGGGCGACACTTCCACGCGCATCAAGTACGCCATCGCCGCTAAGCGCAAGGCTCTGAACTGGCGTGCAGTGTTCTCGTCGTGCTGCGTGTACCTATGGGACTTTCAGCGGTGACCATATTATTTTATTAGTGGGAAGTCTT